>OY720430.1:3005269-3292692 GCA_963082735.1 Pocota personata
GTTATAGAGTTCTCAACAATAATTCAAGTTGTTGTGTCCCATATATGGTTTGTTCAAGTTATGGAATATGCAAACGGCACATTTGGCACGTCTTTGATGTTTCATTTTAACTCTTGGATAGTATTGTTTCTCCGACTATAGACACGTGATTTAAGGTAAGCTCTGTAGTTTTCAATTGAATTTAAATCCGGGAATTGTCAACTCAAAGGAAGACTTTCAAATTCATTGAGTGTGGCACTAAGCATTCTACCTTAGGATGATCCTATGTTTCTAAATGTGACCGAAGAACATTCCTTATGTTCTCTCGAAATTAACTACAAGCCTCATCACAGAAGGTGTACACTTGATTGTCCGAACTATACAATTGTCCAAATATCTCTGATTGGACCTCCTATGGATGAATTTGGCATTGACTGCTTTTAAGCGACACACATCGCTGAAGGTAAGCTAAGGAAGATCGATTTTACGGAAAAATTACAAAAACTGTTTCATGCGAAAGGGAATTGAGCAAAAAAATTAACCTTGTTCCAGTGGTAACTGTCGTAGTTAATGCAGTTGTGCCCAATCTCCGTTCGCTCATTGCTTTGGTCAATTTCGGCTTTATTATTGTTCTCCTTAAATCGTCACTGTAATGTTTTTTATTCAAATTATTGCTCTCGAGCAAGGCTTTTTGAACGATTTGTCGGTTAGTTCTTGGTGTTGTTCTTCATTTGAGGCAACCCATCTTGGGCCAGTGACCACATTTTGTTGACAATTTTTACAACCGATGACTTCGAAATTCAAACTTGAGCATAGCTGGACTTTTCACTATCAGCAAAGCAGCAACTTTTGATTCTTTCTGGAGGATAATCAGATTTGTTTACCCTCATTCCTTAAAATGTATTTACGTGTCGGCCTTGATTTTTTTAAATATTAATTTCCAATAAATTTCTGATACTACTAAGCAAAACTTATTTAATTTCAATCCCAAAAAACGTTTCCATTTGCTTAAGCACTTTTCACGAACCAAAGTTTGGGAAAAGGATAATGGTAAGTGCACAGTAGCACTTTTAGGTAAGACACCCCGTACTTACATACTTGGATAAGGAAAGGCAAATCCATAATAAATACTTTTCTAAAGAAAAGCCCAAATAATAGACACATACTCTAAAAACGAAAAAAAAAATCATGGAAACATGGGCAACAACTGTACTCGTATTTGCATTGCAGCATGGCTTTTCAATAAACCAATAACAACTTTTCATCATCTCTGATATTTTCCCAATCAATTTCAAAAGAAATTCAATTTTCAATTTTCCTGTCACAACCATCTATAGAAAAAATCGTATTATTGAGAAACGTTTTACAATAACACTGCGCTTGGTGTTTGCAGTTCTTTCGTTAAATTCTTGAAACAAAACAATTTGCTTTCATTCTCGTTTCCCTGAATGCACACGTATAAATAATTCATTGATAATCCAGAAACAATAAAAAAACACTCAATAAAGAGCGGTTGTTGTGCTATATCTCGACAAAATAAAAATCCATAAACCTTGTATCGCTACTATCACAATAAAGGTGATTTTATTGTAACACCAACTTCAAATGCACATTTTTTTCCCTATGTAACGCATTAAGTATTATATAAAAAAATGCAGGAAAGTTATAATCCATCCCAAACGGATCAATCCCCATGTTTTAACTCACAGATGCAATGATATCTTTTTACCTATATACAGATGATATTTCCGCGATGTTTAAAGAAATGTTTTTAGAACTTTTTCTTAGCAGAAAGTGGGCGTGGCTCCGAAAAGACTTAACCATCACCTTAAATAGCTTTGAAAAAACAATACATTTTTTTTAAAGAAAACTCCCCAGAAATGGAGGGAAAGCATTGTCTATATATTTTATACTCCCAATATTTTCCAGTTTCAAACAAAAATATTGAGAAAAAGGATACTTTTTGAAAAGTGGTCGAGAATGTGGGCGGATTTCAGAATCTTACGAGTATATACCAAATATCACGTCCCTAGCTCAGAATTTAAGACACAAGAAGTGGTGATATACGGACAGACGGATGAACGGACATGGCTAAGACGACATAACTTTTGATACTGATCATAAATAGATATACTTTTTATACAAACTATGCATCAAAATGAATATACCCTGGATAGAGCATAAGCATACAGAAAATTTACAATCCATCTGGAACGGATCGTATGATACCCTATCACCCATCTTCTAACCTCTCCCTCATAAAGAGGGCGTGGCGTACTGAAATGTTCAATTCAAATTCCATTATATGCGTATTTTTCAATTCGTACTTTACTTTCTTAGATATTTTATAAGAAAAACTGATTTGATGGTCAGTTTCTTCTTCTTATAAGAAAGTAGGCGTGGTTGTAACTATTTGTTACCAAAATTCTTGGATTGTGATGAGATTATATCAGGTTTTTTGAAGGAAACACCCCCAGAAAGTAGGCGTGGCATTGTACAACGCCTGAAAGAATTGTAGAGAATGTGAACATCTGTATTTTTCAGTTTCTATTAAAACCGTTTAAAAAAGGAAATTTTTTAAAAAGTGGGCGGGTTTTAGAAATGTTTAATAGTTAAAAATTTTACGCCCACAAATTAGTGATGGGTGACCCAACAGTTTGTTCACTCGCCATTGTTTGCCTGTGCATAAGACAGTAAAATGGTTGCCTTTCTTACTCTACTCTGGAATCTTGCCATCAATATTCGGTCGCTGAAGGGCTTCCAAGAACAACCCTACACCGAACTCATGTACAGATCCAGCTGGTTTACCAGAGTAAAGTAGGAGAGTGTTATGTATCGTGGAGTGGGATTCTCCCGCCTCGAACCATATTATTTTGAACAATCCCAAGATGTTATAACGTTTGAACTCACACTCGAGTTGGAGGAATCTGGCATTTTGGGGAAAAGAAGATTTCTAACGTTCCAGAATCCTATCGTTGTCCTTGTTTGTTTTTGTTTCCATCCGTATCCAAGGCATTGTAGTTCGGTTCGTAGCAATAGATTTTTTATAGATATGGGTCGCTGGCACACAGCCCAAGCGACACTTACTCTTACTCATGCTGACACTTACTCGCTATTCATCCTATCCCGTTTGCACTTTCCGAAGAAATCCCCAGATGGCCCAGATGGGAGT
This sequence comes from Pocota personata, assembly GCA_963082735.1. Taxonomy (NCBI): domain Eukaryota; kingdom Metazoa; phylum Arthropoda; class Insecta; order Diptera; family Syrphidae; genus Pocota; species Pocota personata. The sequence goes on from OY720430.1 coordinate 3,008,421, forward strand.
AGGTCTTGCTAACAAAATTACAAGATGTTCGGCTGTATTGGCTTTTCTCGTTATTTAGCGAATCAACACCTATAGGGAGACGCTCCTTCTGCAAGGTCTTTGTTAGTCATTTGCCAACCAACTTGGATGGATGGAAGGCTTATCTCGAACATCAAAATTACCACATTCACTCCCGACATGCGGTTTCTGATGTTGCAGTGATGCCACAGGTCCCCGCAAGCAGTCGATGAACTTCAGCTGCATATTCTTCAGTGCAGAATCACACATCGGTAAAACAAATTGTCACGCTCTACTATTTCAATTTCATTAAAAGAAGATAACTCTTTAAATTACTGACTAAATTTGAATGACAAATCTTTAAACTTCAAAATAACATGAGTGATAGCTAGATCCATCTGTATATCATCAGCGGAAATTAATGTAACCCCTTAATAATTTACAGTCTCTTAAGATGTGGAACGTGAAAAGTCACCCCATGTATTTTAAATACAAGCAGAACTTGAGTTCTTTTGAAATGTCCTCTGCGTAAGCTACAGGTGAATATGAAGAGTAAACCATAGTTAAGTTCAAAATAATTGTTCGCACTTTAAGAGGGTACTTTTCTATAAATAGAATCATAACGGAGAACAAATAAATGCAGAACTTTTTTTTGATACCTCAAATTTTCTTTCTGATGCAATCCCAGTCGTATAAAAGGTAGTGTGAACTTAATTTTGTAATTAGTTTACTCATATTCTTTCAAGCTTTAATATCTAGAACACAGTTTTCACAATGGCAGAGACGAAAACCGAAAAGTCATCATCAGTGCAATATTTGGTATTTTTGTATCAAGGAGTTCTCCGCGGTCATCGTAGATATGTACGAAATTCAAAACGTAAATTCAAGATCAAATATTTTCTAACAGACGAGTTGGTCCGCACCAATTACAACGATTCAGGAAAAAGTACCACCATAGAAGTTGGCCAGATGCAGATCTATAATAAGGGACTGAGATCGACGATCACAAGGATTAAATGGAAGCGAGAAGTGAAGAAAAAGGCATTCGTGAAGAAGGGGCATATCTCCAGCTAATAAGTTATTTTTGTTTATAATTTACTAATCTGTGCAATTTTTGACGATCAAATAGAATTTTGCGATTTACATCCGCAATGAATGTAACATTTGATTTTAGTTTTTTTTTTTTTTTTTTTTTTTTTTTTTAATTTTCAAGGGAAGATACCTACTTAGCAGTCGTATTCCTCTCACAGTGAAAATATTGCTTGTTTAATACCATCCTATACCATGTTTCTGAACATGTTACTGTTGTAGTACATTTAACTTATTCGTCGTTTTCAGCCTGTGAATTCATTCAATCGGCATAATTTCTAGTTGCAAAATAATATTTGAAATCACTACTTTGATGACATATCATGGATGATACACTTGTTTTCCTAAGTACAGTGTGTGTGCAAATTTGAAGAAACAATTGAGGACATAGAAATGTAGCTGCGTATTTTTTCGAGCAAAATCCAAACATCTTTATTCGTGAAATTATATCTCAATCAAAATATATCGAAATTATCATCAATCATGAAGATCGCCACTCTTGTCAATGAGTGATTTTTCGTCTCCACCTACTCACACCGGTAGAAACCGTGTAGAATCAAATATCAAATATAAATACAGCACATCAATATCGGCCGAAACAACAATCCATTCGTAGCCAGCACCAGCGGAGAATTGTTCTCGGTGGTCGAATTGAATTCACTCGTAATGGTAAAGCTAGGTACATATAAATCCAAATTAGATCAATTTAATGTTATCGCATAATTAGCAACTAAGTTTCTATATAATAAAGTTAAGGAATGCCAGAGGTATTCGTAAGAAACACATAGTATTTATTAATTTTTTTTAACATTGCACTAGTCACCAAATCTGAAAATCGAATCTCCACGTTAGATTATAAATTTTGTGGTATAGATACAGGAAATAGAAGAGGTGGGGGTATCGCAATTTTGATCAGGAGATCAGTACAACATAAGCTTTTGCCTTCGGCGAATTAATTTTAGGAGATGACTTGTTTATTGAACAAACGAAAGAACTGAACTTTATTAAAATGTTTAGGTGAGTTTTATTATTTCTGTGGGAATGGAAATGAAATTTTGAAAGACAATGTTTGAAATTGCTTCCATTGAAAAATTATTTGGGAAAAAAGTTACACTATTCCGTGAGTGGTTACGTTATGGAATTTATATTGAAAGGAGAAACATATGCAATTGAAGTAACCAAAGAAAAGTCAAAATTTATTGTGTATATTTATCCGGAAAAATTACAGAAGGCTTAACACCTGAAGAGAAAGACTTGCATTGAAAAATGATTTCAGAAAACTTTTTGGTATGAATTGTCCATTTTTAATGCATTAAAGCAAACACCTGGAGAATTGTACTATTCTACTAATCCTACTTATATTCCACCTAGTTCCCGTGGAAGTCCCTCTATTATCGACTTATTTGTTACAAATGTACCTGGTCTTATGTCTCAGCCAATTTCGTTGAATGAGCTTAGCTTTGACCATAATCCATTCTTTTCCCAAAACTCGTTGTTCGGATTTGCAAAAAGTGCAATATTTTCAAGATTTGAAAAACCTAAACTGGGCAAATTTTCGGACAGAAGTGAAAAAATGGGCTTCGAACGATTCCCACTAACCTTGAAACCATTCCAAACAAACAGGATGTTGACTCCATTGTTCTGCAATTTCAGATCACGTTCTTAGTTCGGCGAAAATTAATATTTCAAAGGAAAACAAATTTCTACAGTGCAAAACTTCCATCTCATGTCTTGGAAGTTATTAGAATTAGGAACATGTACAGAAGAAATTGGCAAAGATATCGCCAACTTGCTTCGCGAATTCAATTTCGCACAATCATTAATTTTTTTTTTTTTTTTTTCCGAGGGTTGGTGAAAAAAAGCGCGTGCTCATAGTAGTGTCAGATTCTTACTGACTAAAAAAAACCACCCTGCGATTTAATTTGTTATATATTGCAACTAACAAGGTCCTTATGAAGCAATTTTTCTATCATGAAAAAAAAAAAACACTTTTGGCAGGTTACTTTCCACTGAAAGATCCTGCATGTTCCGCAATCTAGGAGCGGTTGATTCCTATCTCACCAAGTCGAAAGGTTTCGTCCTTTGTAGTCGGCGCAATAAATTGCTTTCATTCAGAATTTGTAGGATTGTATTGTTGACATGTCCGATTAGTCGGTTTCTATGCTTTCTCGCGAAGTTTCTAATCTCAGCTTCGATTGTCGGAATTCCGAGATCCCTGTGGATATCATCGTTTCTAGTATACCACGGTGCGTGGGCAATTTCTCTTAGCACTTTATTTTGAAAAGTTTGTAAAATATTGGCGTTTGTTTTCTTGGTACAGCCCCAAAGTTGTATACCGTAAGTCCACACCGGCTTTAGCACTTGCTTGTATAAAAGCAGTTTGTTCTCAGTACTGAGCTGGAAGTGTTTTCCGAGAAACCAGTTCATTTCTCTATATTTGATTTCGAGTTATTTACGTTTCATTTTCACGTGAGAATTCCATTTCAGTTTTGCGTCGAGTGTCATTCCAAGGTATTTGGCCTCGTTTGCAAAAGGTATTCGGGCCAAGTTTAGGAAAATTGGCAAGACATTAGTTTACTTATAAGTGAAATTCACGTGAACAGATTTAGATTCGTTGAGGGCGATCCGCCAGTCAATCGTCCATTCATTTACTTTATTCAGTGCGTTTTGCAGTTTTTCAGTCGTTTCTGCGATTGTTTTACCTACGGCTGGGATAGCGGTGTCATCGGCAAATGTAGCCAGGATAGTGCCATCTTCTTTCGGTATATCTCGAGTATATAACAGATAGAGAAGTGGCCCAAGAACGCTTCCCTGCGGTACACCGGCCGAAATTTCTTTGAGCTCCGAGTATGCATTTCCATGTCTAATACGGAAGAGTCTATTCCCGAGATATGATTCTATAATGTCCTATAGGCATACAGGGAGAACTTGTCGTAATTTGCAATTCAAGCCATCGTGCAACACCTTATCAAAGGCTTGTGAGACGTCAAGAAATACGCTTGAGCATATCTTTTTCTCTTCAAGTGCTTTCTAGATTACATCAGTAATTCTATGCACCTGGTCAATCGTCGAAGGCTTACTTCTGAACCCAAACTGGTGGTCAGGGATAAGATTATTTCCTTCTATAACCGGTTGGAGACGCCTTAGTAATATCCTCTCGAAAATTTTGGATATAACTGGAAGTAGCGAAATTGGTCTATAAGATTTTACCTCATTTGGCAGCTTTCCTGGTTTTAAAACCATTATAACTTCCGCAACTTTCCATTGGTTAGGCACGTGTTTTAATCTGAGCGCAGGATTTACAATATGAAGAAGCTTAATCAATGCTTTTCTAGGTAAAGCTTTGAGAATTTCTCCGGTGATCAAGTCATAACCAGGAGCTTTCTTAGGTTTTGGATTCCCGATCTCATGTTTGAGTTCCCTTAGCGTTGCACTTGTAAGTGCTAAATCGTCAGATGGTAAATCCGGCCTATTGATATTGTCATAAGACACTTGACCATCGTACGGTTTAAAGGTATCTCCCAGGTGGACCGCAAAAACGTCCGCTTTTTCTTTATCTTCCCTTGCCCATTCATTGTTTAATATAATAGGTGGCGCGGGGACCTTGAGTCTTTTGGTGCCTTTTACAGCTTTCCAAAGTGAATAATTGGAATCTTTTTTCGCTGTTAAACTTTCAAGGTAAGAGCCTATCGCACGATTCTTAAAATCCTTTATAGTCTTCTTCAACGAATTGCACAGGTGATTCAAGTGAGTTTTATGTTGCGGAGCACGACTCTGTTGCCATTTCTTACGCGCTTTTCTTTTTTCCTTGACCAATTCTTTTATTTCCGTAGGATATCGTAGACCGTATTTGTCCGGAGTTTTCTTTGGGTTGGGAGTATTATTCCAAGAGGCGAGCTGTACGGTCTCAACGAAGCGATCAACTTCGCACAACTATGACAAATAAAATAATAAATAAGAGCATACAAGCTCATGGAAACAAAGAGTGGAAGAACAAACTACTCGTACAAACTTTAAATAAAGCTTCCAAAACCCTTTCGAAACATAGTCAAAATTGTAAAAATTAAAACCTTGTCTTAAAAGTGGTCCCAATACCTTCTTTATAGATACTGAAAAGGCAAAAGCACTAGCCTTCAATTTTTCCCAAAATCACATTGTATTACAGCATTTAGGGTATGCAAACACAAACAGGCCCTATAGGCCTTTAATGTGGTTAGCTATGAAACTCCGCCAAATGAGTTTATAACCGAAATAGACACTAAACATTTCTTAAGTAATTTGCTTAATAAGGAAACAGGTGGAATCGATCAAATAAAAAATATACTCGTATATCTTAAGAAATTACCGAAAGAGGGAGTAAAATTCCTAAACTATATTACTCGTATTATTGCTAAATCACCTGCGTACCCTATTAATTGGTATGACTTGTTGAATATTCTATGCATGCATGAAGTTTAGGACTCATTTGTCCCATTATGTATATGGAGATATTGCCTAATAAACTTATCATTTCTGGAGAGCATTATGCTGTGAGATGTTTTCGGTTCCAAAGAAATGAGTGGGCTGTAAGCATGTTAAAAAGGTCTACATTCTGCCGCATCCTTGAAACCTCGAACATTTTTTGATATCTGTAGTCTCTATTTTTGGATTAACAATTCTCCAAATGGTGAGGATTGATACTCCATTATACTTTGACTATGAGCCAACATTTTATAAAGAGTAGGCGTGCGTTGTTTTTCGGAATGCTTTTACTTTAATACCTGCTGTTTTCTTGCCATCCAAATTTGACAGAGTTGACCTTTTCCCTGCAATTGAATTACCTTAAGCCTCGTCATTACCTCTCTATTGACCCCAGTTATACGAGCTGTTGCATCTGATGCTTGAAAAAATCTCCTCGAAGTATTTCCATCATTGCTATTTCCAAATTCTTGCATCGAGCCCAAGCTCATCGCAAAAATACTTTTGGATCTCTTTTTTTTTTTCTCCCTCCAATAGATTCATCAATATCCTCCCCTTCCTGTCAAAGTGTATAGCAAGTTTCAAATTAAATTCCATGCACCTAATTCTTGCATGTAATAGAGAGATTCCATGCTCGTAGTTATGTTCGTCGTTATTTGATTCATCTTGTTTGTTGAAGCTTTTTTGTGTTCTTTTGCATGTGGGACTTGACCATGTTTTATTATTTCAATCACAACTTTTCCATCAATCATAGTTAAAATGAACTCGTGATTGACAACTATCCTTATTTCGTCATAAATTTTATATTCAGTAGTTTGAAGATCTGACTTTTGATATCGTTGACTGCGTTTTCATGAGTTCTCTATTTCGCACATTGTATATTTTTTTTGTACATTTTCAATTAGCTCAATACAAGCGGTAAAGAGACTTATAAATTATTATTTTTTACAATGTTTATATACATAAATTTAAATCAAGACCTGAGTGAGGAAGGGGAATAAAGGGAGTTTCTAAGTGAGTTTTTGCTGCACTGAAAATCAAAAAGGTTGTGGCAGTCATTAGCCATGCGTAGCATTCGAGACATAGGCTCATTACATCCGTAATTCGTACGGTGAAACTTGAGACGGAAGAGAGGTGCTGACCTCAGAATACGGGGATTGGTGCTGAGTGAGATGGTTTGGAGCAGCATAGAACAATCAATGTTGCCTGCTAATAACTGATGTAAAAATAGTATATCGGCAACTTTTCTACACTTTTCAAGCGATTGCATGTTCAGCAAGTTCAAGCGATGCTCGTAAGGAGGTAGGTTGAACCTGTCAGGCCACGGGAGTCCACGTAGAGCAAAACGGATGAACCTCCGTTGGACACACTCAATTCGATACGAATGTGTATCGAGATAGGGAGACCAAATTTGGCAGGCATATTCTAGTATTGGTCTTACAAATGTGAAGTACAGAGATTTCGTGACGTAAGGATTTGAGAATTCCTTGGACCAACGTTTCGTATAACCTAGCGCAGAATTTGCACTGCTAATAATATTGTCAATATGACTACGAAAATTAATCTCACTGTCGCAAATGACACCCAAATCACGCAGAAAGGTGACAGTGGGAACAGGCTCATCGCAAATCAAATACGTTCTAGGAGCTGTCGGAAGACGCTTCCGGGAATAAGTAATAGCTTGGCATTTATTGAGATTCAATTCAAGAAAGTTTTTATTACACCAAGTAGAAAAACTGTTTAAGTCAGATTGAAGTGCACGGGAGTCAGTGGGAGTGAAGATGTGTGCAAAAATGTTCATGTCGTCCGCATAAACTGACAGACGGGAATATTTAATAATGCCATCAACATCATTAATTGACAAAATGAAAATCAGGGGACCCAGAGGGGGCCCTAAAGGGATCAGATATAAACGCACTAAAATCGACTTCATATTGACGTTCATGAAGGTAGGATTTGAACCACGCAATAAACCCAGACTGTCGTATGGGTTGGCAAAAATTAACTGATGATGGACAAGATAATGTAATGTTACCTTAAAAAATAAGACCCGGACATTTTATTCACATCCACATGTATGGTTGCGAAACAAAAAAATAAAATTTGCACAAGCTTCTTTTCGATTTCTATACTAGAAAAGATTCAAAATTTGCCTGACCTCTTCAAATAAAATCTCTGTAGCATACAGCCATGCTGAGTTCTTAGATATGAATAAATTAATTTTCCGTTGAGTTTAAGCCACACCCTATGGATCTTTTTTTTAACTCAACCTAAAGTTGAAAAAGTGTGCCGAAAAAAGTGTTGCAAAAAACATTAAATTAAATAGTTTTAAAAATATTATTAAAAAACATTCTGTTAATTTTTGATTTTACAAATGAACAGACATACGCAAACAGAAAAAAACAGAAAGGATTTTCTGAAATGCGTTGCCTAGTTTTTACACTCAAACCTAAAAAGAAAATTTAAAAAAAATCAATTCTTTGGTGACCTTAAAAATTACTCTGCTTTGACTGGCTCTACAAGCAAACAAAATATTTTTTCTCAATTACCAGAGCTCTAAAGTTTTGCGTTATAGACCCACTGGAAATTGGAGTTATGCAAGCGTTTTTGCCTAAATGAGCCACTCTGCGGCGGTAACATGACCCAACCAACGATCTTCAGAAACGTGGTAGGGGACCATATTAAACATGCAATTTTCATTGGCAAGAAAAGGAGGCTGCCAGTAGAATACCATGGCAAAGATATTCGTACTTGTACCTATTGCTTTGAAAATTAAAAAAAAGAAAACCAACATTTTTGGAAAATAAAAACCAAACTTTACTTTTATTGCAAATATAAGTCTTAATATCGTCAAAAATTGCACAAATAAGTAATTTACAAACATTTTTCATTGCCTCATTAGCCAGAGATATATCTCTTCTTCATGAATACTTCGCTTTGTTCTTGGCCTCTTGCTCCCTTTTAATTCTTGCGATCGTCAACCTCAGTCGCTTCTTGTAGATGACACTATCCTGCATGTGGCCGACTTCTACGGGGGTAAATCTTCTTGAGTGGCTGTAATTGGTGTGGACCAACTCGTCAGTTAGAAAGTACTTGATCTCGTATTTATATTCTGCATCTGGCACATGTCGACGACGTCCGCGCAGCTCTTCTTGATACAAAAATACCAAATATGGCACTGATGCTGACTTTTCGGTTTTTGTTTCTGCCATTGCGTACAATTGTGTTCTAGATGTTTAAGCTTGGAAGGATATGTGTAAACTAATTGCTCAAGTCAACTTGCACCCCTATTTATACGACTGCGTATAACTGTTTATCTACCTGCGCAGGTAATCATAACCCTTTTCTCCAAATTTCCTACTGTTGCATAATAAAGTTATAGAACTTTCTTAATCCTTTGACTGGGGCGGGTTTTCAGAAAAAAATATCAATTTTTATTGCCTGCGGTAATGACTTTGTGGCACAATAAAAGGAGGCAATATTTCTAAACGAGAATATGCGCAGGTCTGGTGCACTAAAATATAATATAATCCGCTTGTGCCGAATAATAAAACAGGTGGAATCGAACAAATAAAAAATATATATCTTAGGACATTACCGAAAGAGGGAGTAAAATATATTATTAATGCATGCCTTAAAATACAATATTTTCCAGATGCGTGGTAATCTCAATACAAAAATTATATTCGGAGAATTGTACAAAGAAGGAAACATTTGATGCAAGGGAACGATCCTGCGATAAATATGGTTTTAGGATGCTTTCCTCCTCTGTCAATTCTCCAGCACCACAATTAGCTGGCATATACACTCTTTAGTATTCGGGTTGTTGCTTATTAGGAATAGTAATTCATATACAGCGGAGTGAAAATTTTGTACTTAGGACCAAAGCAAATGTACGAGTATTATGTATAAGTGGTTAAAATGTTATCAGTACATACTCGTATATGAACGAAGTGATATCTACCATTTAGAGCCGTATTGTTTGTAAAACCAAGCGATGGAGTGAAAGGAATGGTTTAAGAGTGAACGTTATTTGTAAATCTTTTCAGGTAATACGAGTATATGTACCTACAAGGTGGCGCTAAAATCCTCACTCGATTTCCTAAGGCAGTAATTTTGTTTGTAAATAAAAAGAATTGGTTCTGTTTGTTGATTATGTTTATTTAGATGTTTAATTTTTTTCCTTCAAGTCGCGAAAATAATATTCGTCAAGTGGCCGCCGCCAGAGCTGATGCACTTTCAGCATTTTCCATGACTTTTCTCAAAACTTCTGGCGATAAATTCTCCACTTCTTGCCGGATGTTATCCTTTAGGGCCACCAAGGTCTAAAGCTTGTTCACTTTAAAATAACCCAAAGAAGTCTGGTACAGTCGCCAAAACGAGAGATTTATGCAGTTGCACAATCCTGCTGGAACCACACGTTCTCCTAACCGAATTTGTCAAGAAGTCGTTGATCATGGTTCTGTAGCTCCCAATTGTGTGGCACGTTGATGTTTGAGGGTCCTCTTGGTTCCCACAAGAACAAGGAATCGACGATAAAATTCACGCAAAAAGAGCCAAAATTATTGACCGATTATTTGTCAAAAACATTGACACAATTATTCCGCATTCTTGAAGAGTATATCAATTCATAGTTTGTCTACGTGGAATCTGCTTCTGTTTATTTTTCACAAATATCAAAGTCGCGATGATATAAGACGATATTTGCAAAATTGGAAGCATCTTTCGATAGGGTGCATATACCTTTCTTGAAATAAGGGATGATACAAAAACTTGCTACACGCGTATTTCTATTAAATTGACGGACAGAAGAGACACGTTCGGAAATATCGATAAAAGAGCGCTAAGTACCAAAAATCATGCAGTTTTGAACGAAGAATATAGACTAATCAACAAGTTTGTAGCTAAATATGATTAAACATACTTAAGTATGCGGTAAGAGCTCTTGTTCAAACATGTCATTTATGTATATTCAAATTTGGGGCGAACATAAGCTATAGCCGTATCCAAGGCTGTTAAAGTGAATACTCTTTTACATTTTTTGAGGAATCTTAGTCATTTAGCACCACATTTACCAGAAACTGTAGTCTTCTAATTCCATAGAATCTCTGGGTTAACATGTGTAATTATACATGCCCACTCCTGACAAAGCATTATACTCGTATCTCTCAACATCAATTCGATTTATTGGTTTAGTTTTGTCAATGTTCCATTTTTCTGGAGAACAAAAATAACTATTTTAATATTCTTCTTCTTTTCTGTTAAAAACTATTCCAATAAATAGCCATACTGAATCCAAAAACGAGTAACCATCCACGCCATTTCCGCGCTTAATATCAAATTTAAAGCTTTTTCATTTTCAATTTGCCCCACGGCATACCACAACCCACATTCTGAAAAGTTCTATTATTGGGGAATGTATTGCAATTACATACTGCAATACTGTGGATGAAATTGAGTTCTAAGGTTATTTCGTTCAATTTCTGAAACAAGCAATTTGCTACCCGTTTACACAACATTAATGTACCTTAAAAAACCGCTGATATAACCTTGCATGGAAGTCAAGCTAAATGTGAATTGTTCTGACCATGCTATGTATTAGCAAACATATATACTGGGAACTGGAGTCTTTGCCAGAATTTTGCAGTTGAAAGAAGAAACTAATACAATGGAAGGAGGATGCAAACGGTTTGGTTTGGTAGAATTTACTACATTTTCTTCCGAAAGTACCAGGTCATATTTACACATATCATTCAGATTTAAAGTTAAAGAAAATTCTTTAATATGCAGAATAAAAAAAATATACCGGTATATTTTTACAATTTTCCAAAACTTGGTAGGTACACCAGAGGCGTGGCAAAGTATGCATATCTTGATTTGTCTAAGCATAGTTCTATCAAAATTTTGTTAAAGTTATGTCAAATCTCATAAATTATTTCGATATTTTTATTTTCCGCAATTGCGATGAAATCGCGACTAAGACTGAACTTAGCCTAAATTAAAGGAAAAGTGTACTTTGACGTGATAAGTAGTTCTGTTTATTTTTGGAGTAAAAACGTTGCTTAGATCAATCTAAGTTTCAGGTATCAATCAATCAATCGCACTATGGCCTTGCAGTTGTCAAAGACTGCTTAGGCATTCATTTTGAACAAAATTTACTGAGGTAGCCGGAAAACAGGCAATTTTCAAAAACCTTGGTATATGTAACCTAATTCAAGTACGAAATTTTAAAAGTCAGTGGTACACACAGACGGATTTATTTGAGTTACAGTATCATCAAGAAGTGTGAAAATTAAGCAAAAACAAGAGCTCCTTATACGGAAAAATTAGGCCGTTCACACATAAAAACTAGAAACAAAATTTGAGATAGATAGGACACCATCTGGAGGTTCCTATAATATATTGTTGTGGGATTCTAAAGTCTCTATTTAAATGACTGCTCTTATAATTCAAATCAAATTTATAAATGCTTAATTCAATTTTCTGTTTTATCGGCACAGTACAAATGGGCATTTTAAGTGATGCTTTTGCTTGATTTAAATCATGTCATTCAGCATATAATTAATAACTTTGAAACTCACCTTCACCTTGGCAGGTAAACTGAAGTTCGGCAGAGATTAAAGTGTACATACGGCACAAAATATTGCTGCAGTAAGAGACAATATTGATGAGTAAGAGACAATATTGAAGTCCTTCGTTCGACGCCATGTACAAGAATTTGGAATGACTCCAGCAATTTTGATTTGTACCCGTAAAATCAATTGACTCAACAACTAATGAGAAATGACCATATGCGCTGGCGAGATTGGAGTGAGAAGGTTTCGTAGCTCCATATTGACGACCCCAATTTCTGGGAATGGCTTTGTTAATAAACAAAATATCTGCTATTGGGGACCTTCTCAGTTGATACACCAATGACCTTTACACCTTCGGAAGTTACTATATGGTGCGACATTTGGGCCGGCGGCATCATTTGGCATTATTTTTTTTGAATACGCAAGAGGCAATACTGTAACAATTACTGATGATTGCTTTCGTGACATGTTGCAAAACTTGTTGGCGGCCGAATAGGATCACATGTGATTCCAACAAGACGGTGTTATATCACACACAGCTACAGATACGATGGGTATTTTGTGACCAATTTTCATTTTTCCGCATAATTGAAATAGAGGTGACATCGATTGGCCCCTTTAGCAGTACTTGAAAGGAAAGACCTACGGCAACATTACAACTACAATCCCGGCGCTAAAGGACAGCAATAGTCAAGAAGTTAGTTAAATAACTCCCAAAATGTTTTTTTTTTATAATTTGCACGCACCAAAGTGAATGTAAATACCCTTATACTATTACCGGGCACGGGCGTTGTTATCTACACAACAGAGAGAGAAAGAAAGAAAGAAAGATTTGGTGTAGTGGTTTGAAGCTCAGGTAGTATTAAGTTTCTGTAAACTCCAAGGTTATCGTCCAGATTAATGAGGAACTTTTTTATTTTGCTTTTGTCGTTGCTTATGATTCACAGTATTTTTTTCCGTCCTCCTGACCTCCTGATATCACGATCAAGTTGCATTTTCAGCCATATGACCTCTCTACTGCCACTCTACTGTTATGCCTTCGCGGTAGAGTTGCCTCACCTTTCGCAATTGATCGACTTTCTTATTTATTTGTAACGTGCGTGACAAGCGATGATGTTACCACTACACCACGGCCAAATTGTTATGCAAAATAAGATATATCTACACCGCGGACATTTGACCGATGTTATATTCCATGCATAACTGCTATAAACCAAATAACAGGTCAATAAAAAAAAAGATTGTTTTTACAACACCATCCAAAGATTGTGGATTCACATGTTATACCTGTGCCTCTTCGGACAAAAATTTATTTTATCATGACGTTTCTTACAAATGCATTACGAACCACAAAACGGATTGCTTATGAATCCTGCTTACCCATCCATCAAATTAAACAAATTCACTATCGTTTCACTTCAGTGTACAAACAAAAATAAAAATCGTTTTGCTCGAAAAATTATCCTCTCCCATTAAAGCCACGGGTACAGTTCACATACAGATACGAGCACACTTATAACCCAAAAGAAATACGAGAAAAGGAGAAAAACTAAAAGCTATCCGCTGCTTGGTGGCTGTGCTTTTCACTGGTTGAAAATTGATGATGATTTGATGACGTATGCAATCTTTATTTTGCTTCTACCTCAGCTTTAGTATAACGTAGGAAGATGATTTATAAATTGAAAGATGAACCAAATCCATTAATTATATTCAAATCGGATAAGTAAGCATTTTGACGTTATAAATTTGAAAATTCCAATTGTTATGTATTACAATTGTAAATACTTTGAGAAAATTTTCCTAATGAACAAAGTAAACGGCATCGAAATTGATTCAACCGCTCTTGAGTTATACGCATACATCGGATGAAACTCAGCAACATACCAATTCATCTTATATTACGAGTATTAGGAATTGCTGCATGATAAAGTTCTGTTGAAGTGTGTTGAAAATCATGTAGCAATTATCTCAGGTAAACCCTTTTTTTTATAAAGCGCTTTGAATTTTGAAAGTATACTTTCTTTCACATTACCGTACTGCTTACGCTTATTCTTACTTTGGACTAATTTTCAATTCATGGGATACGAAAGTGGTGTTGAAAAATGTTTAAGAATTGACTTTGTAAAGCGCTTAATTTCTAGATCCCCTAAAAAGGATTTTGATCAAAATTGAGTTTTTGCTTTTCCTAATTTAAAAATTGTAAGAATTAATTGGAACAGCTTGAAACAATTTACAAGAATCCACCAGTCACATTCCTTCAATATCGGTGGATATGGAGTGGACGATTTTGCTAATGCGCTTCCAAATTATTTTTTTCAGAGTAGGTTCCCCATTTTTGCAAAAAATGGTTGCCTCACTATTTGGCATCACTATTCCGCTAATAAGTACTCGTAAAGTACCATTATACTCGTATGATTTTTTTTTAGCAAAAAATTGAGTTCGCAGTTATATTACAAACCTCAGATATGAATTTTTGTAAAAATCTACACGTCATACAAACAGGAATTCTATCTAAGAAACTTAAAAGAACCAAATAATAGGTATTTTGAAATCGGGGAAATAGTGCAAAAGAGCTGATAAGTATTAGCTACAAATGGCTAGAGAGACTTATATACAAGAGGATAGAGCAAAGTGTAAACTTAATGGTCCCATTAGAACCAGTTTTCATCCAGGTTGACCAGGTACTTTCGCTGGTTACCAAAATTGAAATCACATTCTAAAGAAAGCTTAAGACATCAGCTTCATTTGTAGATCTTTCGGCTGTTTAGTATAAAATATGGAGAAAGGGAGTTATCTATAAACTGCTGAAAGTAATTCCTTTGCAATAAAATATCCAACCTCATCAACAACATGATTAGCAATCGTACATTTCGGTGTACATAAACGACGCGGAAAGAAACATAAAAGAGCTAAACAATGGTCTGCCATAAGGCTCAGTTTTATATCCCCTCTTGTTTACATGTTTGATGTGCCCAAAACAAGATACAGAAAGTTTCAATACACAGATGACCTTGTTTTAACTACGCAATCCAAAAATAAGCAAGACTCATTGAAAATACTCCAAGAAGATCTCAACGCCCTCAACGGGCGAATATTTAAAAAAAAAAAATGGGGACTAAGGTTTACCCCAGTTATCTGGATGCTACCCTTGGAGTTTACAGAAAACCTAATACTATCTGAATTTCAAACCACTACACTAAATCTTTCTCTCTCTCTCTCAAGCCCACACCTATTCCATGGCTTCCTATGTTTAGCAACGACGCTCAAACGCAATAATACAATATGAACAAATATACATAAACCCAGCCTATACATCAAGATTTAGGAAATGAACATAAATCAATAATCGATAAAACCCCCCACAAACACTGCTGTAAGTCTTAAAAGTTCAAATTTCTAATTGAAAGAAGAATGGAAGAAACACTGGACGAACTATGAATTACATACTCGTAGTAATAGATGACCCATCTGTTGCTGTTTCTGGTCAGAATCTACCACGTCATCTGTCGACAAAGCTAAACCATCAATCAAATGGGGCGAAATTTTGTCAAGCGCTTGTGGCTGTAGTACACCAAGACAGACCATTCAACATATTACATTGGGCTGCCCACTGAAGTCATTTGCAGGGAATATATGCTATAGTTTGGTTGACGAACCTACTCGCAGATTTAAAAATATCATATATATCAAAGTATTTGATTTGTAATTCAACAATCAATGTGCAATAAGCTAGAATACGAGGGTGGGTCAATAAGTCCCTGAAAATTAACACAAATTGTGTCGTCACCTTAAATTTAACTTTTTTTTTGTCAAGAATCATCTTTCAAAAGAACTTACCCAAATTTTCAGACAGATCTGTCAAATAGTTTTGTTGTGGCAGCCATTTTATATACAAGTTGACGCCTACTAGCATACTCGTTAAAATAAAAAAAAGTGAATTTCGAGTTGAACACTATTTTTTGCGAGAAAAAACTATCACGCAAACCAAACAAAAGCTTGACAAATATTATGGAGACTCTTCACCATCGATTGGAACCATTCACCACTGGCTTACTCAATTTCGGTGCGGTCGTTCAAGCACAAGTGACGCCGAACGTTATTTTCGCCCAATAGAGGTCACTACACCAGAGATGGTCGACAAAATCCATGGTTTGATAATGGACGATCGGCGAGTGAAAGTGCTCGAGCTTGAAGAGGCCACAGGTTTAGTGATTTCGATTACCTTGAAAAGGGTAAAACGATCACCGGCGCATATTACGCAGAGCTGCTGAATCGATTCCAAGCCGATTTGAAGCAAAAACGGCGGCATTTGGCGAAGAAAAAAGTTATTTTTCACCAGGACAACGCACCGGCGCACAAGTCCGCAGTCGCAATGGCAAAATTGCATGAGTTAGGCTACGAACTCCTCCCTCAACCAGCATATTCCCCAGGTAAGAAATTTGGGTCGAATGAAGAGGTCATCGCTGAAGCAAACGCTTATTTTGAGGGGCTCGAGAAATCGTATTATTTGGAGGGCATCAACAAATTGGAGAAACGTTGGATGAAGTGTATAGAACTAAAAGGAGACTATATTGGAAAATAAAATGTTTTTATACCGAAAAAAATGTTCTTTATTTCATTTTTCAGGGACTTATTGATCATAATCGCTGGCGCAAAATGGCCTTTATGGTTTGAATTCGTTATAACTTTTTTTATTTCAGGGGGTAAATTACAATTTTTTTTTTAAGTACAGTATGTATCAAAATTCGCTTACTTGATTGAATAATAAAATACAAAAATTATTTTAACTTTAGATATTTAATCTTCATCTTTTGTTTTAATTTCTCCACGTAATTCCCATTTATTTCAATACATTTCTTCAGCCGATAGATCCGTCTTTCAAAACAGCTTTCAAAATCCTCTTTTTGGAGCTTTTCGATTTCGACATTGACTGCATTAATAATCTCCTCATTACTCGTAGATGTGAAGATTTTTCCCCTGAAATATTTGGAAACAGTCAACAGTCACACGGCGCTAGATCCGGAGAATAAGATGCTGGGCGAATTTCATTGATGCCCGAGAGCGCAAGAAAGTTGTTGGTTTTTCAGCAGTGTGCGCAGGCGCATTGTCGTAGTGCAAAAAGTAGCGGCGCAGCTCCTCTTTGTCGGTGTCCTAGTAAATTTTGGAAAACTTGTGGTAAGCAAGTTTCAGTATGCCAATTAGCAGTGACTGTCTGACCAGTTTTAAGCGGGATGACGGCGACCATTGTCGCCCTGGTGAAATACATCGACATCATAACTTTTGACGCTGACTTTTGTTGATTGTCCTTTACTGGAGGATTTGCACCTTCTGGGATCCATACCATGGACTGCTGTTTGGTTTCCGGGTCGTACTTGTAAAAACAGATCACCTGTAACGATCTTATTGAAGCAGCTTGGCTCTCCATTTTCAAACTTACCAGAAAATATTGAGCAAAACGAACACGAGCCTCTTTTTGCTCTCCATTCAAAATTTTTGGAACCCATCGAGCTGACTTCTTTGAATATTTCAGGTGATAATTTAAAATTCATGACACAGCCATGGTTCATCCGCTATTATCTCCTGTGTCATCCTGGAATTTTTGTCAATTTTAACCTTCACCAGGGCCACATTTGTATCGTCGGTCGAGGATTTGGGCCGACCTTAACGAGATTCGTCCTCCAAAGAAAAATGGCCAGTCTGGAATCTTCAAAACCACTTTAAAATAGTAACAAGAGGTGGTGCATTTATTCCGTATGCATTTTGGCATTCATGCAGAATTTTGACTGGCGTGAGTTGACGTCGAAATCCGAAGAGAATGGCAAAACGAATTTCTTCCTGTGTTGGCGGTGGAACTTTAACCGAGCTTACGTCAGTAATTTTTCTCTTTCTCGTTTCCATTTTTACCTATTTTTCTGAAATCTTCTTTTTTTTTTAAAAAAAAAAACTACTAAATTGATACCAACTAAGCGAACTTGTATTAGTCCCTATGTAAGTGGGAAATTTTATTCACCTAAACGTGAAAGATTACGTCTCGTAAATGGTGGCAATTTTCTGCTTCGCACATTCGTGGTCTTTCCAGTACATCCATCACCTTTCGCAAAATTTCAGGTGTCATGACACAGATTTCATTGCAAATATTGGTTTTCAGTTGGGGAATGGTCACTGACTTATTGACGTACACTCGTTCTTTCAAATAGGTCCAAAGAAAACAGTTGGGAACGTTTAATTCCGGTGAACGTGGAGGCCAATTGAAGTCGCTACTGTGCGAAAAAATAAGCTCGTGGAAGATGTCCCGTAATAGAGCCATTGTGTACCTTTCAATATGCACAATTGCTCCATCCTATTAGAACCATAGTTAGTTTTGGATAGTTTCAACAATTTTACAACATCGTCCGATATTGAGCAGTATTGATGGTAACTGTGACACTGGCCAATGATCCTTTCAGACGGTACACCGCACCAAACAGTACACTTAAGTGGTGGGTATAATTGTCACTGATGAACTGCTATTGGATTCTCCGTAGCCCATATCCTGTAATTTTGGTTGTTAATGAAGCTATTTAATTCGAAATAGGCTTCTTAGCACATTATCAAGTTGTGAACGAAATCCGGATCCTCTGATTTTGTCCGCAACGAAATGGCATCATCAATTCTTTGCTGGTAGTTTGTCGGCTTGCACAAGATGTACAATGTGGCCAAATCCTCTGAACGGGCATTGATGTTTCTGGACTATCCTGTACACTCTCCAGTACACGTTGAAAATTTCAATCAAGATTCATCATACGTGGTAAAGTGGGAGGTTCCTTAACTGACCTTCTTGCCGAATATGTGCAACAAGACGATTTATTGTTGGCATTATGGGTGCAATTGAAATAAATTTCGATGATTTTTGTTCGTTGTTCTGTTCTGCATCGTTCCATAATACAATAAATTCCCCAAGTCTTGTTTGCAAAATTCTGAAAAAAAAATATTGGAATAAAAATGTTTCAACGAATTAAAACCATAAAGGTAATTTTGCGCCGCCCCATAGTATACCAACATTTGTCCTCGAAATCGAACAAACATTTTCACGAAAAAAGAAGAAAAATCCTGTTGATCTCTTTCATGCCAACGTAAGCTCCATGGATTTATCCTCTTTATGTCAGTTTTATCCCAATGGAAATTCCCTCCTGGCTATTATAAAATAATGACATTCCTTAAACATTTTACAACCTTGAACATGTCCGAGCTGATTTCAGTGAAATACCAAGAGTACGTCTGAACACGTAATTTAATTTCATAGATCCTTCAACATTGCAACCATTTTCTTTAAGTTTCTAGATTGCAAAATCTAAAAATAGAACCATCCAACTCTTACCGCAATCTAAGTATATCTGCCGAAGGACTTCACATTCATTGCTGCAATATACCTTGTGAATTGTTCCTCCCTAAATGGAAACGTGACCTAACACAAACGATTTTTTTTATTTCCTTAGCTCAACTCAAATTAGGCCTCACGTTTCAATGGAATTAAAATGCCGACAGTAAAATAAAGCGACAATTACTTTTCTTCATCGTAAAGCAGCAGTCCACAGGGGTGGTCTTGGTGTTCTGCTAAATATTTAAATGCGCAATATTGGAAAAGCTTGGAAATCACAAAAATATCTCCTACAATGAATTTCAATGCCTTTTCGAATTGAAATACCAGTTAAACTTCAATTTCTGTCATTCATGAAAAAAAATCAAACGAAATATTTTTATCAATTTAGGCACTCTCTAGTAAGGCAATCCCTGTGTGCCGATATTAAAAACCTCCCGACTTTGCTCACAGCTATGCGCAAAGCCAAATGTATTTGTATATAAATTTGGTACGTGTTTTTTTCTTCCTAAGTACTCCTGGGAGTGAAACTGAATTAATTGGAATATTCGCAGCAAATTTGAACAAGGTCAAGTGTGGGTGGGTACTGAGTAACATTCAAATGTTCTCCTTAAATATAATACACATCCGAAAAATGTATGTCAATGGCGTTCTAGTGTATCTCTTTTAATTGAATCCATCTCAAGTTACCTTTCTTCAGACATTTTAATTTCATATTCATTAAATAACTGAATAATTTCAATAATTTGTTTGAACAGAGGTAAAAGGACCTCGCATATGTATGGTTTTATATACACTCCGTGCCAAAAAAAAGGCCGCACCCTTGTATCTTTTCTAAAACGTATTGTATTTCTCTGAAATTTATATTTGAAATCCATAATTTTTTTAGAAGGCATTGTCTTTCCTAACACTAACTACCTATTTGTGGCCAAATTTCCCACAAATGCGACATAAAAAAAAGAAGAAAAGAAATAAAGGGTGGTTAAATTTTAAGGGCCGATGTTGAATGTGAACCACACCTAAACGTCAAGTTTTTTTCTGCATTTCATTTGACATTTCTAAATTTCAGACTAACTCAATTTGAACCATGGAAAGATACACAATCGAGCAACGTGTTAAAGTTATTCAGGCTTATTATGAAAATGGGCGTTCAAATCAAAATGCATATCGTGCATTTCGTGATTCTTCGGTCAATTTAATCGTCCAAATGTGCGTACAATCGGAAAAATCGTGCAAAAATGTGTGCAAACCGGGTCTGTAGGAGATGTGAAAACACCAGTGCATGCTCGTACAGCTCGTACTGCAGAAAATATTGCTGCTGTTCGCGATAGTGTGGCTGAAGAGCCGTCCACCTCAACTCGTCGTCGTGCCCAACAATTGCAATTCTCACGCTCGTCGTTGATGAACATTATGCATAAAGACTTGCATTTACGCGCTTACAACGTGCAATTGACTCAAGAACTAAAGCCTCTTGACCATTTCAAGCGTCGTCAATGGTCACAATGGTGGCAATAAATGGCAACAGTGGATGATCAATTTTCGAAGAAAATCATCTTCAATGATGAGGCACATTTTCACCTCAGTGGATTCGTCAATAAGCAGAATTGCCGCATTTGGGCGAATGATAATCCAAGAGTGATTGTCGAAAAACCAATGCACCCACAAAGAGTGACTGTTTGGTGCGGTTTATGGGCTGGCGGCATCATCGGGCCGTATTTTTTCCAAAATGAGGCCGGTCAGGCAGTTACTGTGAATGGTGTTCGCTATCGTGAGATGATAACGAACTTTTTATGGCCCGAATTGGAAGATATGGATGTGGACGATATGTGGTTTCAACAGGATGGTGCCACTTGCCACACAGCAAACGAAACAATGGCTCTTTTGCGCGACAAATTCAATGGCCGAGTTATCTCACGTGGTGGCGATGTCAATTGACCGCCAAGATCATGTGATTTGACACCGTTGGACTTCTTTCTTTGGGGTTATTTGAAAGAAAAGGTGTACGTCGATAAGCCAGCAACAATTCAAGAGCTAAAGGATGAGATAATTCGGCACATTAACGGCATAGAACCTCAATTATGCCTCAGCGCCATCGAAAATTTGGACCATCGGATGGAGGTGTGCCGCCGAGGTCGCGGCGGCCATTTGGCCGATATTTTGTTCCATACATAATTGAACCATACCAATTTATCATAATAAAAAGAAATGACAGTAATTTCCTAAATAATTTGTGTTTTATTCAAAATCAACATCGGCCCTTAAAACTTATATTAGGCTAGTTTTTTCCACTTTTTTTTTATTAAAATAATTAAGGGAACATTGAATAACACTAATTATTACGGGGAATTGTTTTTTGTAGCACCGCCTTTAGACCCTTGGTGGCATTGAGTCATAAGGTTTTTGGATTTTCTCTGTTGTTTAGCCCACACTTCCTCTATGACTGTTTTGAACAGTCTTTTGAATAAAAAAAAAAATGAACACTGTTTTGAGCTCTTCAATTGTTTCAGGTGCCTTGTTGCCTACTTTCTGACCCATAATTGACCACAATATTCTCTATTATATTAAGGTCAAGGTTATTTCTTAGCAAATTTAGGGATTCAAGGTCAATATATGCCTTGCATTGGGTTATCTGTTGGAAGAAAGAATGAGCGCGATGACAAGGAGCGAAATCATTCTGAAATATGGGTTTTGGGATGTAGCAGCATAACTCCTCTATTGTAGGAACAAAACCATCAGTAATGATTTCTTTGTATTTGGCTACATTTACGGAACCATCCAAAAGCAAAATACGGCCAAGACCCAAATTTGTCATGCATTCCCAAACCATAACATATGGTGAATGCTTAACGGTGGGAAGCAAACATTCGTCCAAATATCGCTCCTTAGCTCTTCTTCGCACTGTCTGCTTTTAGTCAGGTCCAGTCAAATTAAATTTGGATTCGTTAGAAACTGTGACATTTTTTCAATCGTCACATCAATTTTTTTTTGTTCATTTCTGCCGAGAGGCTTTTTTTGCAGGTCTACGGGCTTGCCACTTCATTTAGCCAACGTTGAACACTTCGCGTGCATGTTAATAGAACACCTCTCGTTCAAGTCTTTTCTCAATTCCTTTGGAGTTGCGAACCGGTTTTTTAGATACTCCTACATGTGCTCCAAAATCCTATCTTGCGTGTTGTCGTTTTTTGGGTCTTCCGCTCCAAGGTTGCCTCTCCGTACTGCCCGTCGAACTTAATTTCTTCAAAAGCCATCTCACAGTGCTTTCTGAGCTGCGATTCGCCTCTTTTAAAACCAAAACCATCGTAAAATTCCTTAACTGTGCACTTTGTCGCGATCTAGAGCACTAATTCGTTATCGACTTGAGTGTTTTTTCACTGCGTACGAGGGACGGCTGATAAGTTCTGATACTTCTCAATATAAACTTCGTCGAGTGAAATGCATTTCTCACATCGAGCATTCAGTGCCTTAATACCACCGACAAAATATTCCTTTTATTTGCCTTCAAATACCAAGTGAACTGGTGATATCTGCGACCGATTATAGGACTCCCACGCTCGACTTCAGCAAACCTTTTTTAGTAAAGTTCCCTACCAGAGCAGAATGGAAGAATGGAATGATAATCAATTACTTTGATATCTGTATACATACGGATGGTTCGAAAATGGAATGCGGAGTTGGCGCAGGCATTTTCTCGGACCAACTGCATATATCGAATTCCTTCTGTCTCCCAGAGTCTCCCAGTGTCTTTCAACTAGAGCTTCTTGAGATTCGGGAAGCCTACCGCATGCTAAAAAAATCTCCCAACGTCCAACCTAAATATAGGTATCTTTTCTGATAGCCAAGCCGCAATCAAGGCCATTGATTCGGTTACCATATCCTCAAAACTGGTAGAGAATGCCGGTTTGAAATAAATGAACAAAGTATTCATTCTGGAATTACTCTCGAATGAGCTGGCCAGGCGAGGGTAAGCCCTTAACGGCTCGCTAGCGGAAAGAGTCAACATTCCGATAGGAGTCGTTAAGGGCAATTTACACCTTCACTTCCTC
The DNA here is from genome assembly GCA_963082735.1 of Pocota personata. Lineage (NCBI taxonomy): Eukaryota > Metazoa > Arthropoda > Insecta > Diptera > Syrphidae > Pocota > Pocota personata. The sequence continues at coordinate 3,031,940 of OY720430.1, forward strand.
CAGCTAGACAATCTCGGGTGGAACAACCTTACCAGTTGTGACATATCAAGAAAGACATGGCCCAGTTTCAACAGACCTAAATCAAATGAACTACTAGGCAGATCAAGGCTTGATATTGCCAGAATTGTAGCCATTATTACAGACCACTGGCCTTTAGGGGACCACGAGGCCAAGCTTGGTATTCCTTACAACACCCTCTGTCGCAGCTGCAAAGACATCAACGAGAGGGAAACTCTTTTCCACTTTCTTTGCAGTTGTCCTGCCCTAGCAAGGACCAGACAACGCACATTAGGTAAACCCTTCTTTGACGATTTCAGAGAGATAGCCTCTACACGGATTGGAGAACTAATCCTGTTTCTAAACTCCACGGGCTGAGTTTAATTGTATCCTTCTATCTCCAATAACACATGTAAATACGAGTTTTGGTGGTATCAAAATGGCGTACTTAGTGCTAATTGGGTTCTTTTCCGAACCACGACTTTACCTACCTACCTACCTTGCCTTCAAAATGACTTTCTTCGGTCGCCTTGATCTCGTTTTTATCTGCAATGCCTAAGTCAATTAATTTGTGTAATATTGACCACTCATCATAGTACCTTTTGGGCAGTTAATCAATCAGCATAGCACCTTCCCAAAAAAATCAAAAAGCAGTTGCAATAAACTTCGGCGGTCTCTCTCCTTTTTCAATCTGCATAAACTCTTGTTTGGACTCCGGATCGCATTGGCGAATCCAAGTCTCATTTAAAGTTACGATTCGGTTGCAAATTTCGTCGAGATTGTCCCGGGTAGCTTCAAAAAATCTTTGCAGCTCTTGAGTCGTTGTTACTTGTCGAACTCGTGCAAAATATTTCCAATCCATTCTTTGCTGATGTGCAACTCGTCCGCTATCTGCTACATTTTTATTCTACGATCGGCCAGAACCAATTTTTCATCTTTTCCTATGTTTGCTTCAGTGACCACTGACATTGGACGCCCTGAGCGTGAATCGTCGTCACAGCTCTCATGTCCTTGTTGAAATAAACGAGCCCCAGAATCCTGAAGAGTCGATGACATGTCTTCGAACAATTTTCTGGGCGATTCTCCTATTTTCAAGAGGTACTTTATGCGCGATGCTCAAAATTGAGAGAATTTCTGATTTGGGCTAATATGGTGATGTCTATCCTACCACAGATAATAACAAAATGAGATTATTGTTGAAACGAGGTGATATTTATACTACTAAGGAGTGTCGCAGGTAGTGCTATCGAGAATATGACTCATTGTTGAGTATCTTAGGCCGTGCACTTATCAGCCGCCTCTTGTACATACTTGTACATATGAAAATCAGTTTTTTCTTTTCACAAATACAATTTAATTTGTGAATAAATGATGCAATTATTCGTACAATAAAGTGTACCTATTCAGCAGCCCTGCTACTTTTAGCTTCCTCTATGGAAATGGTTTTTACCAAGAAGGAAGAAATCTCTCACATGTGATGTGTTGCCTTGCTAACGTATGATTCCGGGGAATGAATTTCAATTGTTTTATTTAAATTAAATTGTATGCTTTAGGGTGAAGTAAAATATGAATTTCAATGTTTGTTTCCTTAATTCTGATTTCACCTAACCTTTTTTTTTTTTTCTAAGTAATACTTGAGTGGGCGTTTTTGGTTGAGTAGGATTTTTGTTTACGCGTACATACTCGTAAATGTAACATTTGGTGAAGGATTTCACAAAGAAAAAGCTACCACGGTATTCAAGCAGAAGGCGATGGGATTTTTGTAGAAATCATTAAAGGAATATGTAAGAGTGAGTGCCCACGTTTTGTTCGAATAAGTTTAGAGATAGGGAAATAAGACCGCCCTTTACGAGTAAAATTGCAGGAAGCAAGCGGAGAAGTTAGTTCTTTGTTCCAAGTTCACTTGAATTGAATCTGTACAGCCTTTAGTCATTTGTTTGAGTTTCGCCATTATAATGATACTAAGATTGATTCAAATCAATAATTTTCACGAAACTCTGCTTCCTTTGATCCAAAGAATAATAAAAGCTTCGCCGAGTAAGCAAAGAATGATGTGAAACACAAAAAATGTATCTTATTAAATTCCATTATGGATTTTAACGGAGGGAAATAATTTTAATTTTGGTTTAATGTTTGGTGGGGGCGAAAGCCCCCATTTATTTGGCTTATTACAAGCTAGAACTAACTTAAGGCTAAAACTTAAAACTAAAATTTAAAACTAAGACTTAAAGCTAAGGAGAATGGTGAAGGAGTTCGGTTTTGAGGCAGGGAGTACTGAGGTTAAAATCAAACTGAGTGAGGTTTGAGTTCACTTTTCGTAGCATACGGGAAATTGGTTCATTAGATCCATATGAAGTGCGGTGGGACGGTAGATAGAAAAGACGAAAGCATCGTAAATTTCGTGGGTTGGTTTTGAAGAAAATTGAATTATAAAGAGATGCGCAATCGACAGAGCCTGAAAGAAGTCGATGAATGAAAAGGATGTCTGCAACATCTCTGCGTTTCTCTAGAGTACTCAGGTTGATGAGGTTGAGGCGATCTTGATAGGGAGGTAAGATAAATGGATCGTTCCAAGGAAGACCTCGAAGGGCAAATCGAAGAAATCGACGTTGAACATTCTCGATTCTGGTCACATGAACTTGCTGAAAGGGTGACCACGCTTGACTGGCATATTCAAGGAGGGGGCGCACAAAGGTAATGTAGAGGGATCTGGTCACGTAAGGGTCGGAGAATTCTTTGGACCATCGTTTGACAAAGCCAAGTGATGAGTTAGCTTTACGAATTATCTCATCAATATGCGAACGGAAATTTAGTTCCCTATGGTACAATATTCCAAGATCGCGGAGAGATTGAACAATGGATATAGGTTGACCATGGAGAAGGTATAGGCGGGCGGAGGACACTTGATGCTTACGTGATAAGGTAATGGATTGGCATTTGGCGATATTGAGCTCTAAGCGATTTTGTAGGCACCAGTTCGGAAAACTATCAAGGTTTTGTGGATGGAGACAGTAGTCATGTGGTGAAGAGATGGCTTTGAAAAATTTGATATCATCAGCGTACAGAGAGAGGGAAGAGTGTTTAATAACCCTCTCGACATAGTTTATGGTTAGAATACAGAGAAGGGAGCCTAGATGGCTGCCATGTGGAACACCACAGGTGGCCAAGAAAGGAGTCGATAAGACGGATCTGAAGCGAACTCTATAAGAACGGTTTCCAAGGTAAGAAGATATCCATTTGAACAATATGGGTTCGAAACCGATGGCAGACAATTTGAAGAAGATTAAGTTATGAGATATCTTATCAAAAGCCTTACTAAAATCAGTTGCAATAACGTCGACTTCTTTGCCATTCTCTAAGGCAGACAGGGCGAAGGACACGAATTCGACTAAGTTAGTGGTAGTTGATCTACCTTTCAGAAAACCGTGTTGGGTGGGAGAGATAAAAGACTTGCACTGAAAGCTTAATGCTTCGTATTTGGGTAGATGAGAAAATTTGACAATGGGGCGATAGTTTGTTACTTCGTTCGATCAAAAGGCAGGGATAAATAAGACTTGTTACTAAAATGGTCCAGACTGACAGATATTCGCATTGCCTGACTAAGAAAAAGCCTACCAATACGTATGTCCCTATTATTACCTGACACTGCTATCGTTTTTGTCATTTTGAAAGTAGTACTCGCACAAATGAGGAAAAATGGTATTTTCAATGAAAGAGTAGTACGAGGTCCTGGTATCAAAAAAAAGGCGGTCGCGCAAAGAAAATCGAGTATACTTGTCAGCACTTTCTTTACCCGTTGAATGATGTAGGAACATGAATATACATTTTACGAGTATTGTGTCGAATTCAAATAAGTACAAATTTTGCATTTCTTTGGTTGGGTTAAGAATGATTCATTCATGTAGTATTGGAAGTGATGTAAGTAAGGTAAGAAACTAACTTTAAAGAAAAACCTTACCTAACGCAACATCATCAAGCAGCTCGACTAGAATTTGCAAGAATTTATACCAATACTCACTCTGACTAAAAGGCAATAAACTTTTTAGACGAAAGGTTATTCTGTTTGGACGTACCAGACGAAGTTTCCTATTATTTCCTTGGATTATCGTCATAGTCAGATTGGATCGGTTAGGGCAATGGAACTATTTCCTATTACAGTGTTGTTGATTACGTTGTTTTGCCTGAAAAAAAATAAAAAATAATGCACGCAAATATCGGTAGCTACTCGTATCAGAAAATAATAAAATAGAAAATCTAGAACTGTTGCTCTCCAGTTGTTTTTTTTCTAGAGTTCGTGTACTTTGAGTCCTGCATTTGTATTCATCAGATGTCTTCTGCTGACATGCCCAACACAGGGTAAAGGTCCAATTTTCATGAATTTTACAGTGTCAGGATCTTTGTACTACGCTTTCAGTTCATTATTCCAATGAACTCTCCAGACGCTTTCCTCAATCTATACAGGACCATATATGAGTCGCAGTATCTCACCTTCAAACCCATTCTCTTTTGCCATGCACCAGGGTTCAGAACCATATGTGACCATAGGATATATCAAGATAAAGTATGTATTTGAGAGTTAGGTTAGTAAGTTTGGACCTCATTAGTTTGATTAGTCAAAAATTCGTTCGGTTACAGAGTTGAATACGTCTTGTTATCTCAGAAGAGACGTCGATGACTTCATTTAAGTTGTAGTGGTTGTTGTTGATGATTTCTCGATGCTCTCAGGTACTTTGTTTCTTGTTCGTTGACTACAAGCCCTATATCACTTGCTGCCTTTCTCTTGGCTTTCGTTTCTTAAAATAAGATCGACATCATCTGCGTATGGAAGTATTTGGCTGACTTTGATGTGTATAATGCATCTGGTTTCGATTTTGAAGTTTCAGACTATTAAACAATAGCTGTACCAGTCCATGTAGGAAAGGTCAGATCAGTGGAAAAAAAAACAGCGGAAAATTAATGACACAGAGCTTTGGCTTTGTGAAACATCACTTTTAGTGGAGCATCCACTATATTCAATTTTATGAATATGCAGCTATTTACGTACCAAGCCAAACTTACGAACTAAAATTGTTTAAAATGGGTGCAATTGCTCTTGAGTTGTCCGTCTAATAAATAAGGTTTTTGGAAGTTTGTGTAACACCATTCCACATTGATTAGTTTCTGACCAAAATAGTTGACCAAATTTCATCAAAATTCGTTCGAGTTAGGAGCGACAAACTGATGGATACGGAATAAGAACTGTTTGTTTTGACCTCAAATAGAGAGACTAAAACCGAAGACCATCAAATATTCTTTTCAGAATTTATCATTAAGTTCGTTTTGTACTAAGCAATAATCATAATAATACGTACGAGTATGATAGCTGGTACTATTTTGCCCAATTTGTAATGATTTTTTGATGAATTTCAGGATTTTCTTCAAACTTTTGCAGAGCTCAATCGGAGAAGTTTCGGCACTTCAACTGATCAAGAGGCTTCAGTTCTTGAGTTAATTTGATCTTGTGAGGGCGTAGGCCAATATCTTTATGCAAAATTCCCCACAATGTGGACTGAGAGATTTCTAATTTCTGTGAACAGTGTGGAATCGACTGATTCCACTCATTTTGAACAGAAACACTTACGGCTGCGATATTTTCGGTACTTCGACCAGTGCGTTGTCTCACTAGCACAGGAATATTCAATAGTGAATATGTAGACTCGAATTTAACCACTATAGAACGCACAGCCTGTCTGGTGGGACGATTATTGCTACCGAGAATTATAGCAAGCGCTCTTAAAGTTGAGACAACCGACTCAGAATTTCAGTAGTAATTTTTAATAATTTTTAAGCGCTGCTCGTTTGTGAACTTCACCATGATAAAAACATAAATTTTAACTGATATTTTGGCATTGACAAATCATAAAAGAATTTTAAGGGTGTATGGGTATTATAATACAAAATTGTTATGTTCCTATTGAAAAAAAACTATTTGCAAGGCACGTATTTGTTCGTGAAACAAGTCTACCTCAAGATTTTGATCAGTGTTGGTATTATTTTAACGGAGAATCTAAAAAAAGCGGGTCTCACACTTTTGTCTGTCTATCTGTCCGTCTGTCTGATATGTATGCATGACTGCAGTCTAAATGGCTGAACGGATTTTGTCTTACCTAATATCTTAGGTTTGTGGGTTTTGTAAAAAATCTATTCGCCCGAAAACGGCTCTTACGATTTTGTTCAAATTTAATATTTGTAAGCAATGCCAAATCCGGGAAGTTCATCCAGTACACTGGCTGGTATTTTACTGCCACAAATGAAAGGTCGAAAGTAGTAGGTGTCGCTACTTTAGATGTTGGGCGAGTCCGAGATTTTAACCTCGTACGTCGCCTGCTGCGTACAGGTATAGCTGGACAATTAAAGCAAGCTAAGACAAGTCCAAGAAGTTAATCTCGTACTTTGTCCGAGTGTAAAGTGGAGGATTAGTGACTTTGTTAAAAATTAAGAGAAGAGAACCCAGGAAATGTTTTCTTAGATTTAATAAAATATACTTCGCTTCAATTTTCTTTCTCAATGGTCGAACGTTTTATTAGGTCTCCTTGTAATAACATTTGTAAAAAGAAAGTGTGGCGCATAAAAAGCTTTTCTGATACATTTAATTATTTTTTTTAAATCTGAGAGTTCAAGGATGTTATTAGAGTTATTGCAAGTTTACAGAATACTACTTTATATGGCAAATTTACTTTGTTACATATTTGAGTTGTTTGTGCAAAAAAAATGTATATAACATTACTTTACCTATTAGCTGGATTTTGAAAATTTGCTACTTCTCTCGTACGACTCCATTAATTTTGTTCGAAATCAATATTTGAACAATATTTGACATACACACGATTATGCCATACCAACGAACGAACTTTGTTTTAATTTTAAATCTGAGTAATTTGCTGATAAATAACCAATAGCTGCAAGTAAGTAGGGTTTTTTTTACACATTTTCAGGAGCAAATCTGGGTAAAAGCTGAGCAGTAAGCGAAAGGAAAATTGTTGTTACCTATTTCTAGCTTCACAAATGGCTTGACGAATTTCAGAGATTATTTTTTTTTTTTTTTGGTTGCGCCTGGAGGTGCAGGAATCTTCAAAAGATATCAATGGCCCGTACCATTGGTTATAACCGATTCATATATCTGACCTGATGATTCATAAGTGTCGGCCATTATATGCCTACGGGCTAAACCTCACCCCCCAGAGAGGCACTATGAGAACCGGCCGCTGGTGCTCATAGTAGTAGGAAATTCGTTCCTCTCATTTTTTCGTTTTGTGGTGACTACGACTAAGTGACCTTAACAAGTAGTTTACGCTTCTGTAGTGTTAATCGCGTTAGGTAGGTAGCTTTCCAGCGAAGGCACCTACTAATACCGTCATTACATGCGGTTTTCCCTTACTGCGCCAGATCGTACGGTCTTGTTCTTTGTAGTCGACACTCGAGGTTTGTCAAGTCCAGAGTACAGTTTATTTCATTATTGTAATGATCATGAAGGCGAGTACGAAGTTTGTGAGCAAAGTTTGTTACTTCATCCCTCACGGTAGCAATTCCTAGATCTCTGTGAATATCACTATTCCTTATATACCATGGAGCATTCACAGTTGCTCTTAGTGTTTTGTTTTGGAATGTTTGCAGAACAGTCACCGTATGTCCAAGATGGTTTTAGCACTTGCTTGTACAGAAGCTTGTACTTAGCTTCGAGTATCTCCCGAGTAGCCAGTACATTTCTCTAAGTCTGATTTCGAGCTCGTCGCGCTTCTTTTTAACATGTGGCTTCCACTTAAGTTTTGCGTCTAGTGTCATTCCTAGATATTTTGCCTCGTTTGCGTACGGTATTTGTACCGAGTTAATGGAAATAGGTAAGTTGTTTATCTTTTTGTACGTAAAATTGACATGCGTTGACTTGGTCTCGTTAAGGATGATTCTCCAGGTCTTTGTCCACTCGCATACTTTGTTTAAAGCTCGTTGGAGTTTTCCAGTTGATGATTCGACTGACTCATCTGTTGCGAGGATAGCCGTGTCGTCTGCGAACGTTGCTACGACAGTCCCTTCATCTTGTGGTATATCTCTTGTATAGAGGAGGAACAAGATTGGGCTGAGAACGCTTCCTTGCGGAACACCGGCATGGATTTCTTTGAATTTCGAATATTCTGCCCCATGTTGAACACGAAAGAGTCTGTTATTGAGGCAAGATTCCAATATTCCGTAGAATTTATCTGGTAAGATTACCCTTAGCTTATATCTCAGGCCTTCGTGCCATACCTTGTCGAACGCTTGCGATACGTTGAGAAAAGCGGTAGAGCATATCTTTTTCCCTTCTAGAGCTTTGTCAATTTCATTTGTTATTCGATACACCTGATCGATTGTGGAATGTTTAACCCGAAACCCGAATTGATGATCCGGGATTAATGGCCTTTCTTCAATTACTGGGTGCAATCTTTTTAGCAGAAGTTTCTCAAAGACCTTAGATATTATCGGCAGAAGTGAAATGGGTCTATATGATTTCTTATCGTTTGCACATTTCTCCGGTTTCGGAACCATTATTACTTCGACGACTTTCCATTGCCTTGGAACATATAGAAGGCTCAATGAAGCATTTATAATGTAGAGTAACTTAACTAACGCTTTTTCGGTAGCTCCTTCAAAACTTTGCCAGTGATTAAATCATATCCTGGAGCCTTGCTATTTTTCAGTTTTCTTATTGTCATTCGAAGTTCGGACAGGGATACTGTTTTTAATTTAAAGTTGTTGCGTGCCGTATTTGAATTCGGATCTTCGATCAATGGTTGTCCATCGAATGGCTTGAACGTTTCCTCTAAATATTCGGCAAATAATTCCGCTTTCTCTTTGTCTCCTTTTGCCCATTCGCCGTTAGCTTTCCTTATTGGTGGCGAGTGCATTACGGGTTTCCTTATGGACTTCAAGGCTTTCCATAGAGAGTAGTTTGAACAATTATCAGCGGTCAAGCTCTCGAGGTAAGTAGAAGTCTCGCGATTTCTTAAGTCCTGCAGCACATTTTTTAGCTAGTTATAAAGGTGGTTAAGATAAGTTTTAAGCGGTGGCGCGCGGGATTGTTGCCATCTCTTGCGCGCTCTTCTCTTTCTCGTATGAGGTCTTCGATATCAGACTGGTATTTCACTTTGCTGTTCCGTGTTGCTGTTTTTCGAAAAGGGGTATTTTTCCATGCTGCGCACTAAATGGCTTCCACGAGCTTGTCAATTTCGTCTTCTATTTCAAGTGGTGTCTTTAGCGGCACATTTAGAGCAATATTTTCCTTGCAGTCTTTTCTGAAAACGTCCCAGTTTGTTTTGTTACTAGTTAACTTAGGCGGTCCTTCTTTTTTTGCTAAACTTCCACCGATTTTTAGAATGACTGCTGAGTGGTCTGAGCATAAATCATAGTATTCTTCTACTTCCGTTAGATTTTTAGTTAGCGCTTTTGCGATAAAGAAGTCGACGAGTTCAGGGATTTTATTATTGTTAGTTGGCCAATACGTTGGCTTTTCCGTCGAAAAAAATTCCACACCACGTTTCATACTAGCTTTGTACAATAATCTGCCTTTCGTTGAATTACATCTTGAGCCTCAGAAAGTGTGTTTCGCATTAAAGTCACCACCGATGATAAAATTAGGCCCGAGTGAGTCAAAGAGGCGAACGAGGTCGTCGTCCACCAGCCTATATCCCGGAGGGAAGTAACACGATCCGATCTGGTAGTCTAAATGATTTAATTTTTACGGAAACTGAGCTTATTTGCATAGAATCCAGTTCTACTTTTATGTTTTCGGAGTGCTTAATGTATTCTTTAATGTACATAGAGGAACCGCCTCTCGCATTTCCGAAGGATGATGCGCGTGATAATCACTGTAGCCTTTTATTCTGGGTCCAGGTCCTTTTTTTAAGTGGGTCTCCGATATCAAGCATATATCAATATTGTTTTTCCGTAAAATGATTTCTAATTCGTCTATTTTTGCCAGAATGCCGTTTGCATTCCATTTTTTATTTAACGTTTTTTTTTTTTTGTAAATTTCCAAGCAATGATTTCAAGACTAATAACTAAAAATACTACAAAAATAATCAATTGTCGTATTATTCATTGTCTGCTGTGTAGCTAGTTGTAAACAAACCAGCGGAAAATTCGTAAATGTCATGGAACATTCAGATTCAGAAACTACACAACTATTATAAATAAAACTGCACAACTAAATAAATAATGATTATTCTGTTGTTTTGTGTGATTATTCTTTAATATTCATTTAATACTGATTATTCGCTCAAGTCAGGAAGTAAAACAGCGAAGTAATTTGCTGGTTATGTTACTATTTCATAAAGCATCTTTCACATTTTATATTGGGTCAATAACTTAATTCGTGCGGTTTGCTAAGAGATGGCGTAACTTGTATTATTCCATTGTTATTATTCCATTGGAACATGCGTTGGAAAGCTACTGTCATTGTACGTCATTTCAGTATATGTCATTCATTTGAAGGGTAAACAACAATAATTTTTCACTCAAATATGTCGAACTTTGTGCCTGAAAAAGTGTTTTTGCGGGGAGTTCTTCTTCATTACTTTAATATGAAGAAAACTGCTGCCGAAAGTCATCATATTTTGGTGGAAGTTTATGATGAACATGCGCTAGCTAAGCGAACGTGCCAAAAGTGGTTTGCACGATTTAAAAGTGGTGATTTTGGCTTGGAAGACGATGAACGTCCTGGGCAGCCAAAAAAGTTTGAAGATGAAGAACTGGAAGCATTACTCTATGAAGATTGTTGCCAAACACAAGAAGAGCTCGCAGAATCTTTGGGTGTCACTCAAGCAGCCATTTCAAAACGTTTAAAAGCAGCTGGATATATTCAAAAGCAAGGAAATTGGGTTCCACATGAATTCAAGCCGAGAGACGTCGAAAGGCGGTTTTGCATGTCCGAAATGCTACTGGATCGCCACAAAAGGAAGTCATTTTTGCATCGGATTGTTACTGGTGATGAAAAATGGATCCATTAACCGACAACCCCAAGCGCAAAAAATCATATGTGAAACCCGGCCAACCAGCCAAATCAACGGTAAAGCCGAATATCCATGGCGCGAAGGTAATGCTCTATATTTGGTGGGATCAGAAGGGTGTGCTGTATTATGAGCTGCTAAAACCGGGTGAAACCATCAATGGACAACGCTACCGAACACAATTAATCCGTTTGAAGAGAGCAGTAGCCGAAAAACACCCGGAATATGCGACCAGACACGAGGCAATAATTTTCCATTATGACAACGCTCGGCCCCACGTTGCTATTCCGGTTAAGAACTATTTGGAAAACAGTGGATGGGAAGTTTTACCCCACCCGCCTTATAGCCCAGACCTTGCCCCTTCTGACTACCATTTGTTCCGGTCGATGCAGAACGCCCTCACTGAAATACGGTTCACATTAGAGCAGAATATCAAAAATTGGCTTGATTTATTCTTGGCTGCCAAGCCGGTGCAGTTCTTTTGGGATGGGATCCACAAATTGCCAGAAAGATGGGAAAAAGTCATAGCTTCAGATGGGCAATACTTTGAATAATACTATTGTACATGTATTTCTTAAAAAAACGTTCAAATTTTGACAAAAAACCGCACGAATTAAGTTATAAACCCAATAGCTTTGACTATTTTTTGTATAAGTCAAGATATAAAGTAATAATAATCTTTGGTGTAAGAATAAACACTTGGTCAAATGCAAGCCAGGCATCGTATTTAATGCGTTTCGTTCAATTTTTCCTAGTTCTTGTACCCACACGAATAACTCACATGCCTATGTCGAAATCAGATAGAGTATCTATTAGGTATAGAGCCGGCTTTACTGAAATATTTAAATCATTCTTGTCCATCGCCAAAGCTATAATTCCTCTCAATTATTATCGGTCTAGTAAATACTAAACTGTGTTGTTTCTACGATACCCTAAAAAATATATTATTTGCCGGACGAACAACTTCCATTCAAATTAATGGATGCGTCTGTGCCTGCTCGTCCAGATTGAGTTCATATCTTTTACTTGACATAAAAGTTTCCGTTGAAATGTAGTCATCAAGAAACAAAACCTATTAAATTAAGAATCATATCTAATATCTTGTCATATCTCACAATCGATCTGGATTATAAGTTACGACAACGAAACGTGACCTTGTCACCAGCCGATAAAAATGCATTACATTTCCGAAAGAATTCTCCTGAAGAGAATTATGGACATACACACTCGTATGCCACATAAATGCGACATATGGATGCGAATCACTATGAGATACGTCAAATCGAATAAAATAGTTGGGTCATCTCAAGAGAATTTACGATAAACGAATGTCAAAGGTCATTTTCGAATGAGTGCCCACTGCAAAGAACGAAATAAAAAGATAGATGGAAGATAGATGGACAAAATGAAACTACCAAATTGGAAACACACTGCGGGGGCGACCTATCGATTTCGGTGATGTTATGATTATAACAATCCATGCTTGTCTAGCTACTCGTACTTCATTATTGCTTGTTAGAGACTTCTTTTTTTGATTTACTTTCCTCATCAATATTATATTAGATATCTCGTATACAGATGGATATAAAAGAAAACGAAACGTTTTAAAGTTCTTGCCAACTAACAACAAAAAATATATTTTTAAATACCACTCCATGCTCAAATGGCTGGAACCACTTTAAAACTTTTAGCACGGTAATAGGGTAGCTAGCCATTAACCCTCAAAGTGCACTCCAGCTAAAATTCTTTCGGAGAACACTGCATTGAGGTAGAACATTTTTATAAACACGCCCCATAGCCTTTGATATTCGAAACAAAAACAGCTCTCTGTCAATACATTAGCCAGCGTTATTATTGACACATGAATTCCTCTGCAGACTCGCTACGTAAAAGCACTCAATTCCTTCAAGCACTTTCATCTTTTCCCTAAATAAAATAACAGAATTAAATTCAACAAAAAAAAAAAAAAAAAAAAAAATTACTTAAATTTTCAATTTTCTATTTGCAGAAATGAAAAATGATCCCATCAGCAGCAGCATCAGTGCCTCCGCTTAAGGCCTGAAAAACCATTATTGCAGTGAAAGACGAGGAGAAGAAAACCGCCAACATACACAAGCGTCAAGTGACACCGATTATGTCCTCAGATCTAATGAATTCCACAGAGAATATTCTGCTCGATTATACGGTATATAATTTCACTAATGTCACAAGCACTACGATTACACTGCTGTCGACGGCGGATACCGGATCCAGAAATGGCATTGCTGTTTCAGCCGCACCACCGCCGCCGGCCGCCCAAGCAATGGGCCAGATACAAATTGCCCTGTATGCAATCATCTTTATGCTGGCCATCGTCGGTAATATCCTTGTCATTCTAACGCTAGTGCAAAATCGGCGTATGCGTACGATAACGAACTTGTTTCTGTTGAATCTGGCTGTATCAGATTTACTGCTCGGAATGCTGTGCATCCCGTTTACGTTGGTCGGGGCAATGCTAAGGAATTTCATTTTCGGAGAATTCATGTGCAAGATATTGCCATACTTACAAGGTAAGTGTGTATCGTATGGGCATTAACTTTGAATGGGTCGAGGTATAACTGATTTATAAATAAAATAAATATTTGCAAATTCTTTATCATAGAAATCAGTGCTTTTCTGTTATATTTTACTACTCCAGACCATCGAAGGTGCTCTTGAGAGCCCCAGCTCAGGCAAAGATACAATTAAAGTGTGCATAAAAGATGAATGATTTTTTCTTTCTCCTCCTAGTCTAGACAACTTCTGATGAAATCCTTTGAAAGAACATATCTATTCTTGCGAAGTACTAGTATTTGGTTCTATTTTTGGACCGAATCTTACTACTTGTCAATATTGACAATGAAATGAGTATACTCGTATAATTCAGCCACTGGAAGTACGCTTTTTCCAATAATTTTGGAAATATTAATTAACTCACAGTTACCAAGTTCACTCTTACTTAACTCAAACTTAGAATAAATTAAATAGGATCATTATAGCAACAGAGTGGGGTTAATAAATTACAAAATGAATCAATTACTGAAACAATTGTGTACATTCATTAAAATTAAAAAGTAAACGAATTATTTGCTAATTAACATTACATGTAATGAATAATTTTTATTACATGCTATCAGTAATTAATCACTTCGATTACTATTGTTTTCACAATTCATTTACTATAGTACTGTAATTTATTTGAATTATTAAGGAAGCAATTCGTTGGTATTTTTTAGAATGTGTGGATAGATCATTCACCCATCATTCCATTTACACTTACGCATCCAAAAAAGGTCCAACTACACAGTTTAGTCTTAATTTTCACCCTTACATCCTATAAAACATCAATCAGTTTCCTCGCATTTCATGTCCACCCGTGATCACCTCACCCTCCATACTTTATATTCACTCCACCCAACACATACGTCCTCTTGAAACTGAAATGTAATTTAGCTGTAATCGATTACGATTGAAATTGCAAGTTACAGTAATTGTAATGTTCTATGATTACCGATTACTTCGTAATTGTAATTTCGGTAAGATTCTTACAGATTACAAAAAGTAATTGTAATTTATGAAATTCAATAGATTACATTTTGCAATCATGCAATCGGTAAGTAATTACCTGTAGAGAAATTATTTTCATATGAATGGTGGGTCACCTATTCTTTTTAAAATTGCTGTAAAATTTACTACTCATATAATTGAAGAGAGTACACTTTCCGATTATTTATGGCTTGGCAGTCAACCCTGTCAATCCAATTTTGCAGTATGTTTTGGATGGTTCGGGGCTCTATTTCACAAATAACTCGATCAATATTGTGCTTAAGTGCCTAAATCGTTTCTGGATTGTCAGCATAATATCAACATTTATCGGCACCAAATCGCAGCTCTGCGGAGGCCAAGTAACATCACCAAAACGGCTGATTAGTCGGTTATTGAATTTAGTGTGCAAAAGGTCAATTGTTGGATGGCTTCTATGGCACGTAGCACCATTTTGCTGGAACTAGAGATCGTCCAAGTTCAAAGAACGAACACGAGGATAACTTGTGTTATCAATTAGCATGGCAATCTCACGAACTTTCTTCACAAACTTGCGTACGGCAGAGACACGGTTGGTACATTATTTCGACCAAAATTTATTTTCAAAATTCGCACTGTTTCCCCAATACAACACTCACTTTGGAAATAATTTTTCAATATTTCCCGCATGTATATATAATTTTTCGAGAGAAAAATGTGTCGGTGTCAAAATACCATGCAATTTAAAAATAAACCAGCAGATGACCCTATCCTTTTTTGGCAGATTTCTGTCAACTGACTCCGTTTTTTACTTTGCTTTACTTTCATAGATAATGCAATATTTTAACACAATGATGATTGCAAGTTAAACCTTATTGACTACGTTTTATATCGTATAATAAACCTTTTAGAGATCTTCCTTAAAATAAACATAAATTAAATTAGAATTTCGCTTTGGCATCAGCAATAGCTTGGTCCTTAAAATGGAGATTCGGTCTTCCTTGTCTTCTCGAACCTGGGGGCTGGGATTCGAAGATCCTCTTAGTTCGAGCATTATTGTCCATTCGCTTGATGTAGCTGAGCCAGTGTAGTCGGCGTGTTTTGGCTTTCCGGAAGACATCCACATCTTGATACAGCATAGAGTTCGCGGTTGTATTTTCTTATCCATTCGCCCTCCTTGCATATGGGACCGAATATTCAACGAAGAATTTTCCCCCCGAAAGTATTCAAAATCTGCCTTGTTTCTAGCTTATTTTCCAGCATTCGGCATTGTAGAGCAGGACTGGTAGGGTCAAAGTTTTGTAGAGCAAGTATTTCATCTTCCGAGTTAGGAGTTAGGAATCTAGTTGCTTCGCCAAACCGAAGTAGCAGCGGTTTTCTTGAGTTAGTTTTCGTTGAAAGTTTACTAAGGTGTCTTTCGTGGAGTTGATGTTTACCCCAAGGTAATTAAACTCCTTAACCACTTCGAAGTTACTGTTGTCAACAGTGACGTTTTGTCCTAGATGGTGTACAGATGATGGTTTATTTTTTGGCAACATACTAGTAACTTATCCTATAGGGTATACTAATTTTGACTCATAATTTGTTTGCAAGAGTATATTTCTTTCTGATCAGCATCGAAAGTTAAGTTGATCGCCTGTCTGTACGTATATCACATGTTTTTAGGCCAAGAGCTAGGAAAATGAAATTTTGTACATAAGATTTCTAGGATCCGAAGCAGTATAAGTGTACACATTTTTGGAATGTATAACATCACTTTCAATATTTATTAAAAGAAAGTAACAAATTTGTAAGACAAAATATATAGTCGTTAATATTTCCTAATATTTATCCATACGCCCACTTTTTGGAGTTGTTTTATTAAAAAAAAAAACATATTTTGCTGTGTTAAAACTATTTACGGCGATGAATAAGTCTTATTTTGAAAATTTCATGGGAATAGGTGAATTTTGGTTATAAATATTGAGAGCCACGCCCACTTTCTCCCAATAAGAAGTCATTAAAAAGTATTTTCTCTAATAAGTTCACATAAAAATCAATGACTTAAATTAATCTAAAAATTCACAACGCAAAAAATGATGAGGGATAGGGTATCGTACGAGTACAATCTGTTTCAGAAGAATTGTAACTTTCCTGTATGCTTTTATACCATATCCCATAGGGTATATTAATTTTGATACATAGTTTGTAACACGGAGAAGTCATGACTGAACAAAATTATATATTATTTATATTTGTGATCAGCATGCCATGTCCGTTCATTTGTCCACTTTTTGGGATTCAAATTTTGAGCTAGAAAGATGAAATTTAGTATATAACCTTTAAAGAACCCGAAACAGTACAAATGTTAACATTTTAAGATTTTTACAAGAAACAGGAAAGTATTGCCTTCACCAAATATATAGACTTCATATTACACTCTACAATTTATCCATATATAATATATTGCCACGCCCATTTTTTGGGGCGTTTCTAAAAAAATAATGTTTTACTTTTTTTTAATCAAGCGAACGTCGTGGTTAAGTACGCGATCACTGAGCGAGAAGTTCAATTTTCGAATCCAAGAAAACAAATAAAAAACAAAAGCTTTTCTCTCGCGAACTTCTGACAAACATCAGAGATTAAAAATTGTCATGAGTAGCTTCTTGTAATCAAAAAAATAGCCCTTCGGAAATGGCACACAACTGTAGGTCCCTCCCGCTCCATATGTCGTACAGCACGAATGTCAGCGAGAACCTAGGTCAGGCCCTGTATGGGTTGTTAGTATAAACATATTTATTTATTTAAGATTTCGTTCATATTTGCAGATTCATTCACCCTTATCGTGAATATGATAAATATTTAATTTTTACCGAAGTAAAATATCGGGTACTTTAACCCGCAACTTTGTTTGGTTGGGTACGAATTTCAGCTTTACTTTTTACTTAGGTGACGCTAACGTCCGGGGTAGACCTGGTTCTCAACCAACAAACTTCTTCAGCCAGCCCGGATATGAGCCAGCTGCCTCTAGTTGCGCACGCCAAGTTGGTTGAGGTCCTTCTCTACTTGTTTGCGCCACCTTCCGCGAGGTCGTCCTCTACTGCGCCGTCCATCCGGGGTGGATTCGAATACTTTCCGGGCTGGAACGTTGGGCTCCATCCGCTCTACGTGACCCAGCCATCTTAGCCTTTGTATATGAACTCTTCTGGCTAAGTCGATGTCATTGTAAAGGCCGTATAGCTCGGCGTTATATCTTCTCCTCCACTCGCCGTCTATGCAGATGGGACCAAAGATCACTCGAAGAACTTTTCTCACAAAGTATCCAATCCTCATCCGATTTTGACAAAGTCCATGCCTCTGCGCCATACAGCAGGACTGGGATGATTAGCGTCTTATATAGACTTACCTTAGTAGTTCGAGATAGGGCTTTGTTACTCGGTTGCCTTCTTAGCCCATAGAAACAACGATTGGCAAGAGTAATTCTTCGTTTGATCTCCTCACTGGTGTCATTTGCTGAGCTCACCATAGAGCCTAGGTAGACAAATTCCTTTACCACCTCAAAATTATATCTGTCTATTGTAGCGTTCTGTCCAAGACGCCGATGTTGGGTGTCATTTTTTGTAGACAGCATATATTTTGCTTTGCCTTCATTGACCGCTAAACCCATCTTTCCTTCCTCGATCTCAATACTAGCAAACGCCCCATTGACGTTCTTCCGACTATGTCAATGTAAGCGTAAGCGTGTAGTTGTACAGACTTGTAAAAGATTGTACCTCCGGTGTTGGCTTGTGAGTTTCGTACAATTGTTTCAAGCATAATGTTAAAGAGACCACATAATAGCGCGGCACCTTGTCTAAAACCTTTCCTGACGGTTCGGTGGTGTTCTTTCCGATTTTGATGGAGCAGCGAGAGTTCTCCATTGTCATTCTGCGCAAATGGGCGAGCTTGGCAGGGATGCCAAGACTAGATATGGCTCCGTATAACTCGTCTCTATACACGCTATCATAGGCCATTTTAAAATCGATGAAAACTTGATGCACATCGATGTTATATTCGTGGGTTTTTTCCAAGATCTGCCGTAGTGCGAATATTTGGTAAATGGTGGACTTACCGGGCCTGAAACCGCACAGATAAGGACCTATAAGGTTGTTGACAATCGGTTTAAGACGTTCACATAATACGGCAGATAAGATCTTATATGCGATGTTGAGAAGACTTATACCACTGTAGTTGGTGCAAATCAGAGGGTCTCCTTTCTTCAGGATCGGGCAAACGATGCTGAGGTTCCATTCGTCGGGCATGCATTCTTCCTACCAAATTTTACAGATGAGCTGGTGCATGCTCCTTACTAGCTCATCACCTCCTGCCTTAAAAAGTTCGGCGGCAAGGCCGTCGGCTCCAACAGCTTTGTTGGATTTAAGTTTAGATATCGCTATCCTCACTTCATTCTGATCGGGTTGACGGGAATCTTGGCTATCATCGTCACTGTTGAATGGTTCAATCTGCCTGACAGCGGAATAGAAGTGTTTCTTCCATATCCTCAGCACCGACTCCGATTCTACTATTATGTTACCATTTTCGTCCCTACAGGCTTCTGTTCTGGCTTTGAAACCCTGGCATGTTCTTTTCACCTTCTGGTAGAATTTTCGACCATCATTCCTGCGATAAAGTCTTTCAATCTCCTCGATCGAGCGCTTCTCATGCTCCTTTTTCTTCTTTCTGAGAAGTCGATGTTCCTCTTTCCTCCTCTGCTTGTAGAGCTCTTGAGCATCTCTGGTCCTTCTATGCAACGCCGCTTTTTACGCCTCTTGTTTTGCTGCATGTACTTGCCGGCATTCGTCATCAAACCAGGGGTTTCTTTGTGGTGGCCGAGAGAAACCCAGTACATCGGAGGCGGCATCTCTAATGGCTTTCTGGCAACGCTTCCACTAGTCTTCTGCGTTTGCTGCTGGCGGCATAGGACCCTGATTGAGATTGAAGGAAACTCGATCGGGAAAGGCTCTGGCGATCTCTTGCGATTATAGCCGTTCGATATCAAACTTCCTCACAGTATTGCGTTGATTTCGCTCCGTTCTGGATATCTGCATCCGTACCTTGGCTACAACTAGGTAGTGATCCGAGTCCACGTTAGCTTCTCGGATGAATTCTCTCGATGGAATCAACGGTGACGTCTACAGGCCAGTGAACACCTTTCTTGAGCTACTTCGACGTATTTGGAGCTGAGGTCTGCAAGGATTTTCAATACTGGGTCAGGGTATTCGAAAAGAAATGGTGTCGGAGGAGCCCTTAATGGGTCAACGGCAGCGCTCATATACCCGAAGTGGGGTTACTGATATTTAACCGGCCCCTTGTTACAAAAAAAAAAAAAATGGACCTGGTCCTGCAGGTTGGGGGTACCACGTAAAAAAAATATGGTTACGAAGCAACCAACAGCCTCGAATACGGATGATTTTACTGTTGACGACCCTTACAAACGTAAAAAGGACAACGATCTTCCTGTCTGCACGTGGAATGTTCGGACCCTCTACAAACCACGTGCAGTCGAACAACTTGTGGAGGCCCTAGGCTGTTGTAAAGCAGACATTACCGTCATCCAAGAAGTGCGATGGGATAGGCCGGGCAAAAGAAAGATGAAAAACTGTGATATCTACTACGGCGATTGCTACAGACAACAAGGACAGCATCTATTTGGATGCGGATTTGTTATTAGAGGCAGACTTAAGCAAGAAGTCTTGAGTTTTCGGCATGTGAACGAGCGCCTCATGACTATCCGCATCAAGGCTAAATTCGCCAACATTAGACTAAATGCGGATGACTTCTACCAGCTCTTGGACAACACGTATGAGCAATGCCCTAGCCACGACGTTAAAATTGTTCTGGGTGATTTTAACGCACAACTAGGAAGAGAGGACGTCTTTAGTAGCGTGGTCGGAAAGCACAGCCTGCATGACACCACATCCGACAACGGATTCAGGCTAGTCGACTTTGCGGCGGGACGAAACGTTGTCGTAGCTAGTACGCGGTTCCCAAGTCTTGATATTCACAAGGGGACATGGCTCTCTTTTGATCGGAAAACCGTCAACCAAATCGATCACATTGCGATCGACGCAAGGCACTCTTCCAGTATTCTGGATGTCCGGACTTTCCGAATTTCAGCTTTAGTAAATACGATTTCCTGCTAATTTATTCCCGTAAAAAAAATTAACTAATTTTCAAGAAATAAACATTAGTAGTTTGATATTCTTTCCGATTCTCTTCACCATGCGGTTTTCTTTCATCCAAAGACATAAAATAATTACTTAAAGAGATCGTTAACATAGTCTTTGTAAAAAATTACAGCAGTGAATGTAAAATTGTCGTTAATAAAAATATTTATGATTCCACATTTTTTGTGCACTTTGTGTCACATTTATAATAAAAAAAAAACCCAGACTTTTAACAAACTCTAAGCTCATGCAGTCTGTAAGCAATTTTTTTTTCAGTTTATAGATCACGTTTTCGGGTTTAAAAGCATTTTAAATGCTTACTTTATGCAGCCTTTAAAATTCGGTTATATACGAGTATCCTTTTCCATATAATAAAAAACAATTTTCAATCACGTTTTTGACTTAATTTATTTAATTGTAGCTATTTTATGTAGCACATGCGAACCGTCATACCACAGCTCCATATTGCTGTAAAAAGCCGACAAAAAATGACCTTTTCGCTGCCTACTTTTGGGTTTCGGGTAATATCATATTTTATCTATTTGGTATGGTGTACATATTTCAACAATTAAAAGTTGTGGGATGTGTTAGAATCTGAAATTGAGTGGAAATCCTTCAAATCGTGTTGTTTATTTACGAACTCAAAATAAACCCATATTTTAGTGTACCAAAATCGTGAGCGTGCTAAATGTCCACCCTATTAAATTAAATTGCTCAGTAAATTACTCACTCTTTTTCTCTTATTTTTTTCTACCCACATTGCAGCATGTTCAGTATCCGTTTCCGCATGGACATTGGTGGCAATTTCCTGTGAACGTTATTATGCCATCTGCCATCCATTGCGGTCACGAACGTGGCAGACTCTGAAACACGCCTACAAGCTAATTGCCCTGATATGGATTTGCAGCTTAACGTTCATGGTGCCAATCGCAGTACTCAGTAAATTGATCCCCATCGGCAAGGGTGAGTATGTTGTGCTACCACACTTTAAAATGGTAAAATTTATCATTTAAGATTTTTTATGGTTTTTTTTTCACTCTCTCTCTCTTTACACCTTTAATGCTAATGGTAAAAACAAATAGGAAGTTAATATTGATTTGCTTAGCTTCCTTGTTTACGGTGAGTGTGTGTGGACTCAACGGATGTGTTGACGACAAAGTTGATTATGTTCACCCGACAGCCTTTCATCCGGCACCTGTTCGTTTATTGAATAGGAGCCGGATAGTGGTGTTTATATAACTACTCGTATAAATGGTTCACCTTCTGAGAACAGCATTTCTTTACAAACTTAGCAATACCCTGTGGGAATCAATAAAAATAAAACTGAAAGGAAAGGTAATAACAGATAGGAGACTTCTTCTTGTGAATTCAAAGGACAAGTTTCAGTATCGTGAAGCTTTCAATTGGTTTTCAGAAGTGGGACCTGCATTAAGCTGTACGAGTATTTAATTAAAATGACAGAGATTCCAGGTTGAGTGGTCTTCCAATTAACTAGTGACATTCAAAGCCATGCACTTGTATGATTGTATGACTATTCACTACCACAACTGGTGAAAAATATAATTTAAAATCTTGTTTTATCTACTCGTTCTCACCCTCTTTACATAGGACATTGGTATGATATTGGAATAAATTTGACAGAAGTCCTTTTTGTGTAACATTATTTTCAGGATCTGCCACTTAAAAGGTCAAATAAAGTAGGATCGTCATGGAAAATTGAATTGGGAACAGCAAACATTAGAAAAAGTGAAAAACCGAAGAAGGGAAACAATATGTTTCTGTCATAAATACATCGAATCATCAGCAGGTACCAAAAATTACCAAAAGAGTTAAACAGTTTGCTTCACTTCTTTGTTGAACAAACTTCGATTGATTGGAGTATTAGAAGTTAAAAAAAGTGTAACCGAGTGAGAACTTCAATTCAAAATTTATTCTTAAATGCATTTACAACTCACAAATGAGAGGAATTAAGACTTCTGTGTTAAAGTTACACGGGTCATACATTGAGCTATGATACATACTCGTATATAGGGTGACCAGATAAGAACGATAGGAAAAGAAATTTAAATAAAACAACAACGAGTTTTATTTTTAAGTTACATTCATGAAATTATGTGTGAAATAGCACATCATTTAAATGGTCGCCTAGGCTTCGCTGGCAGTGCTTCAAGTAGTCGGTCCAATTTTTGATTACTTAGTCCAATATGTGCTGCGTTATTCCAGCAATAGCGTTTCGAATGTTGGCCTCGAGCTCGATCAAAGTAGTTGGCTTGTTAGCCTAGACTTGGACTTGACACAACCCCAGAGAAAATAATCGAGGAGTGTCAAGTCGCATGATCGCGGAGGTCAATTGACGAACGCTCGTCGTGAGATGATCCAGTCGCCAAAATCCTCCTTCACCACTTCGAGCGTTGCGTCGCTTGTATGACATGTAGCGCCGTCTTGTTGGAACCACAGCTCGGATATATCGATATTGTCGAGCTCTGACTACAGAAAGTCGGTAGAGCAATGTTACTATATCGAGGATCATTGACGGTAACGGTGTCTGCTTCCTAATTTCTAAAGAAATAAGGTCCGATGATGCCACCGTGTCATAAACCGCACCAAACAGTCAATCTTTGTGGATGCATTGATGCTTGGTCGAACACTTGTGGATCGTGGTCGCTCCAATAATCGTAATTTTGCTTGTCGAGAAGATGATTTGTTGGGCAAAATCCGGATCTCCGGCCAATATTTCCAGCACCCAATTAGCGAACTCACTGCGTTGTCTATGGTCATCCGACTTCAATTCTTGCGTCAGCACAATCTTATATGGATGTACGCCCAAATTCAACCTGGTTGACTCTCTGGCGATGCACAATTCAGCTGATCGGCGCCGAATCAACATTTCTGGGTCTTCTTCGATACTGGCCGCTACGGCGGCTATGTTTTCTTCACTTCGCACTAATATATATCTGTTTGGTGGCTTAAGATCCAAAATAGTGTACTCACTCTCAAACTTATCCACGGTGCGACGAATTGCCTGCGCACTGAAGCCATGATGACGACCGACCTCACTACTGAGCCGGAATTTCGATAATACTTTTTAATAATTTCCACACATTTGGGAAGCGTCAAACGATGCAATGGCAAACCTTACTGAATATTTTAAAAGCTGGATGTTATTGGTAGCTTTGACAGCTGCTGAAACATAATAATTGGAAAAACTATCATTGCTATCTGGTCACCCTTTATTATTCATTTTAAAATAATTTGTTGAGAAAACATTTATAATTAATTAACTTGAGCTACAAATGTAAATTTTATGTAAAATTCACGATTTAAAAGTTAAAGGATGAACGAAATTGAAACATCACATTCTAAGAACAAAATATTCAAAGTGATTGTCCCAACCTAATAAACAGTGAATATTAACTCTGAGATGTGTGATATTTCGCTGCTATTACCAATGTATGTTGCAAAGTAGAGATTTGACATAAAATACGCAGCTCTTCGAATTATTTTTCACACTGTGAAACAAAAAAGTCTAACTATGATAGTAATGCAATTTTTAGGGGTGGCCATAGTGTAGTGGGTAGTGTGTTCGCTTGTGACCCGAACTGTGCAGGTTTAAGCTCGGACGGGGAACAACAACCACAGTCATCCGAGCTTAAAAGCGAATCGAATAAAATCCAAGTTTCTCCAACCACTACAACAAAAGGAGTTCTGCTTGGTTGCACAATGGACTTCGTGTGAGTCTGAGAGAGATTCACAAAGAAATTATATTAAAGTGAAAAATATTCGAACAAATTTTCAAAAAAGGGACAGTAACTTGGAAGTTTTTGTCAAAATTTAACTTGGGTGTGGTGTAGTCAATGTTTTCACTTGTTTAAGATGTAGGCTTGGTCATATACTTTCTTGGACCACTGTAAAGTAGCTTTAAGGCGAATAGTTGGGCTAGCTGCCATTTGACTACCAAAATTATCGAGTGGTGTTAAATGAAAAGAGTGCTCGCAGTGCTCCGCTAATACACAGACAGGCTGAACGTTGGTTTATCGCCTTATCCAAGGCAATCCACCAGACAACTACCCCATAAGGATCGGTCTGATGACCGAGATATAGCGCCAGTGAGTTAATCTCAAGAGAAGAATGCGACAGTGGTTTTCTTTACTCTTTCTTGTATGTTAGGTTTCCAGCTTAGTTTTCTGTACCATTAGGGGATGGATGGCCAATAGGCGGGATTTTATATTTCCTTGAGAAGAGGACAAGTTCGGTTTTGTGGGAATTCACTCCTAAACCACACCGAGCTGTCCACCTGGATAGCTCAAAGCGTTTTGTAGGAACTCTTTCAAGGCAGAAGAAAAAGATTTGATCAAACAAAATATTTCAAGAATATTGTTTGAATTTACCGGAGCACAAAATCTGGTTACTTCCCCTCAATCTGGTTACTTCCCACAAAGTAATACAAGGCACGTGGATCCTCGTTTTGGTTGAATATAATAAAAAAATTATTCAATTTCATTTTGAAGATTTTTCTTCGTAGGTTTTTTGTGTTTTTTTTTTTTCTTTATTTATTACATGGGTAATGTGGGATTTGCCCTGTTAAATCTGTGTTTATCTAAAGCAACAAGCTGACACTCATTGCTGCGCCATACATCACGAATGGCTGCAAGAAGCTAGGTCTGGTCATGTACGTGTTGTTATTTTACGAGTATTCTTCTGAGTTTTTCTCTATACTGAAATACAGGTAGTGCTCTGTCAGACGCATATACATCACACACAATGGTATGCTTTAGATCTTATAGATTGGGAAACTTCGCTAGTATCTCTTGTTACTTTTGTCCCCAGTCTACCATACTTTTAATTTAATTTAAATTCATACTTGTTGTAACTATTGATTGCTTAGTTCAGTAAGTAACAACTTTAAATTCATTGTTTTTTTTAAAAATTATTGTATTCATCTTCTTCAATCGTTAAATTAACCTATGAACTAAAATGAAGACTTTTATGTTTCTCCTTTTGGACTGCAATTAATGGCGAAATATTTACTGTGATCTATTGTGCTTTTGGTATTAATCGTAACGCGGTTAATCCCTCAAGGGGTGACGAAGCTGGTGGAAATTATCCTTTTGTAGGTAAAAAACTCATCATAATTTGTAAGCCAATCAAAAATATTTCGCGTTCATAATTAACATAAGATAATACAAATAAATATGTAAATAAATATATAAATACAAAAATATTTTGGTGGATGACATTTTGGATAGATTCAACTCATATTACGAGTATGTGTATGATTATAATGAAATAAAAAAATTAAATCGATTGAGCGTAGGAATACTGAAGAGTCAGATTTCAAGCATTTTACATCCGCGGATACAGATATGAATACGGACATCCGAAAACAAAAACAAAGTAAAAATAAGAAAGGAAATGAAACGAGAATATACATCGTACGAGTATATATATTGATATGGATACAATTTCTTATATTTGTAAAGCAAGAGGCGAACTTTTGCATATTACCTACATACCATACATACTCGTAACCGAGCGCAATACATTTTGTACCTAAGGGCAAGAGAAGGTATGTAGCACTTCATAGGAACCTGTCCCATATTAAGTGAAAATCGACGAGTTCGCAGGGGGCAACATGCTTTACCAGCAAATGCAGTTGAAGCGGTATTAAATGGGGAAGATTGGGTCCTATTGGCTAGCTATGTATGTACATAAAGTCTAGCTTGAAGTATCATACCTCTTTTGACAGTTTTTTGTAATATTTCCATAAACTTCATAAAGAACTTCGCATTATTGAAATCGGGACATCGGCAATTTTCATTTGATACCCACATTGTACATATAAAGGGTTTTCCATTAAGAGTTTTGATTTTAAATTTCGCGGTATTTTTAACCTTTCGAGTATTATCTTTGATACGAGTAAAGTTGTCATTCCTTGGCAGCTATCAAGTAAAAACTATACGATTCAAGAAAATGGAACGGATGAACGGACAAATTCTTTACAAAAATGGCGAACATTTTACGGTGACCTTTCGTAAAGTTCGTACTTTTTTCGTGATTGAAAGTGTCGCTGAAAAATCTTAGAGTACCGAAACTCCTCCATCTACAACGAGTGACAGTTTGGTGACAGTTCTTCGAAATTGTTGCCGGTGCCACCGTCACAGTCAATGGATTGCGCTACTGAACAATGCTAAATGGGCTTGAAATTGAACAACTAGACTTCTTCTTATTTTACTTACGGCGAAGTTATGATCCGGAATAGAAGGATCACAACAATCCCACTTTACTGCATCCCTTCTGGTCCGCCTGGTGTTTTTGCATTATTGTGATCCAGTTGTTTTTTTGGGCGATTGTGTATGAACGTTGATTGATATTGCCTTTTTTACGGGGTTCGGCGAACTAGACGTGAATGATTTTTATTTCCAGCAGGGTGGGGTTCCGAACCACGCAAGCCGTGAAATAACCACATTATTGCACGAAATATATCCAGGACGCTTAATTTCGAATTTCGGAGACTTTAATTGGCCGCCTAGATCCTACGACTTAACACCACTAGACTTCTTTCTTTGGGGATACATTAAGGATATGGTCTACGCCAAAGAACCCCAAACGATTCAAGCGCTCAAAGATAATATCAGAGCTGTTATTCGCGTATTGTACGTTGCCAGAGAAGCCGAGGTGGACATTTATCAGTTATCATGTTCCACATGTAATGGCAGAGTCTATACTTTAAAATGAAATAAAAATGTCCGCACTTTTTCGAAAATATTTGGTTGTTTTTTTGAAATGACAAGGTTCTATCATCACTTATAACAACATTTATTACTTCCTGTATTCCCTAGTAAGCAACACTACTAAGGCTGTCATACACAATAGCGCAGGAATGGAACTATTTCACACCCAAATCGACCGATTTTTTCTTTAAATTTTGAAAATTTGGAATGTATTTTGTCAAGAAATCTAGCCAAAAAGTTCGGCTTTCATATTTTGTTCATACAAGGCTAAAGTTTTCGAAATATTCGCACTCTAAAACAAAATAAACTGAATGAACGAAAATTGCAGTGAATACAAATAAATTATGTAGCAATGAACAAACTTTGATTATTATCGAATGAATGAATATGGCGGTACTATAGAAATATGATAGACTCTACATATTAAAGAAAAAAACACCTAACCAAGGTGTATGCAGACGGACAGAATAATAACTCCACTTGTTGAATTGCAACCCCAAATCTAATCAAATTTTCACAGGGAAAACAAACAAAGAAAGATGGAAATTTACGAAAAGATGTTGATTGTATTTTTAACAGAAAAATATCGGAATTTATTAAATTTATATTTACAATAATAAAATAAAAAAATATACATATATGCACATTAATTTAACAAAATATTTACATTATAAGAACATAAAAGATCTTTACATAGAAAATTTAAAAACTTATTTACTACCACTCGCCGACTTGTGCTTCTTTGATAATTTCTCGACTTTCTGCTTCAACTTGGTTCTGTAGACGACGCTTTCAACCAAATGATCACGTTCTTCCTTACTACAACTAGGGAGATTCCATGTGATAAGTACTAGATCGTTGGTAAGCTTTAACTTTGCTTTGGACAATTTGATCGCCTTAACTTTTGCACGGCGCAACTCTTCTTTGTAAAGAAACAGATGATACGCAACGCACACTTTCCTCTGCGATTGCTTTTCGTTTCCTCCGGCCATTTTAAAAATTTTTTGATTTCGGTACTGAAACGCAAGCTTACAAGGATCTGAGTAAACTGATGAGAAAGGGCACTCATGCATGCATTTTTATACCAAATTTTGCGATCCTTGCATAGTACAGGTAGGTATTTGTGATATATAGACTAAAGGATCAAAATTGCTTTTATGGTCCCCAAATCAAAATAGCTTTACGACAGTGCTACTGATACTAAGTAAAGTTGCGTATTTATTTATCTACCTGTCAATGATGCTGGAGGTACACAAAAGGGTTAAATCTAAACAACCCCTATCAATGACTGGTTGTGGTTGTTTAGATTTATTGCAGATAATAGCTTCAAAGATTTGTGAAAATCCGCAAATTAAAAAACAAAATGAAGTTGATAAATATTTATGTTTTTATTTTGTATACAAATGTATACCTGAAGTAATTCTGCGCATATGTGGTATCGTATTTGTTGTCAACTTATGTCAGATAATGATCCCCAAGTCTCAAGCTAATGTACTCGAGAAGCATTCATAATAAAGACAAGCACTATTTTACATCACCAATATTATAGTTTCTTCTTCGAATGAAACTTCTTACTTTCGAAAATGTACGATTTCAGCACAGAAAAACATTCTGATACTCCTCACCTGCATAGAGTTCATAAATTCACTCAGATTAAGGTTTTTATTGTTTAGTCGTTCTATTTACAAATTGGCTTAAAACTAGACTTATTACTATAAATTTAATGTTGGCTCAACAATAGGGGCCCAACGTATATCTACTGGCTAGTTTGCTAAGGTTTTTTTTTTTTTTTTTTTAAAAAAAAACCTATATTAATGGATACTACATAAATTCACTCACGTGCAATTTTACATTTTATATTGTAAGGGAGTTGCAAGGATTTAATCACCAGGCGATGCATTTTAATTTTTAAGAGTGGCCATGGTGCAGTGGGTAGTGTGTTCGCTTATGACCCGAACTGTGCAGGTTGAATAAAGTCCAAGTTCTCCAACACCTAAAGGAGTTCTGCTTGGTAGTACAATGGACTTCGTATGAGTCTGACCGCTTCGAGATTTGGAAAATTTCTTTAAAAAAAATTGAAAAGCATGTACTAACTTTCTCCGCTTAATTATATAAGAAAGAAAAATCCTAATAATAATAATAATTTATTTTGTATTAATTTATTAAGCCATCAACTATTTATTATTATTATTATAAACTATTTATTTATTTATTATGCAATGTAGTGAGGTATACGGGAAAATGTGTCCCTCCCTTATTGACCTGTTGTCATAGGGATGCAAAAAACCCAATACTAAAAATTATTTATTTTATTGCACATTTAAGAAGTCGATAAAAGGGTGAACAAATAGAGATGAAAAATTGGTGACAGGCAGGTATACGTAGAAGAATAGTTCTATAAAAGCCGAAGCAAATTCGCATTTCATCAACAGTTTGCTAATATCCTTGCAACCGATAACACATCTATCAGTATTACAAAGAAAACAAACCCTCCAAACAATGGCAGAAGGAAATACGAAACAGACACTCAACTCTAGTCAACAATCAGTGACATCAGTGGCTTTCAATTTGTTCGTCTACCGGAAAGAGCTATCACGTCAGAAACGTCACAGTGTACGACTATCAAAGGCAAAACTGATCTTAACCGAGGGCTTAGTGTCTAATGACGCACCAAAGGCAAAGAATTATTATAATAAATACGACCTAACCTGCCTGACGCGTGGCGTCATCTATAAGCAGAAACTGAGACGCAATCTTGCTAAATTCAACGCCTGGATGAAGATGAAGTTAGAACAGAAGGTACTGGCTGAATTCGGAAACGAGAATTGCAAAATTTTAAATGAACCTGAAACAGTAAAAAAATGTTAAAGTATATTTTGGAAATTCGACAATAATTTATACTATTTGTAAATTGATAATCGTTAATTATTTGTAAAAAAGTATTTAAATAAAATTTTAAATGAAATGAAACACTAAAGTGCTTTAATTTATTCCAACTATTTTTAGTGGTTTTTGTTTGACAGGTTCATCTCTTCGCTAACAGTTTGACTTGTTTTATATATTCCAATCTTCGACATTAGAATTCGAAGTCAAGACACATCACTCTAGCATAATTTCCAAATCTTGTTTTTTTCTAGAAAGTCGTACCTATTTTTACTTTACTTAACTTTCAAACTCGGGATTTTAACAATTTTGGAATAGAAGAACTTAAAAATGTGTGTCTCTCGCTTCTGTCTGTCTGTATGTACTCGTATGTGCGCTGGACTGTGGTCTAAACGGCTGCATGGACTTGCTTCAAACTTCATATCTGCGGTCTATGGGGGCACAATTCGAAGTGAAATCGAAGTTGGTTGATTTTGAAATATCACGAATTTGTTAAAAATGGCTCCAACAATTTTGTCTTATATTAGTTTTATAACAGTACCTTGCTTTTTTTATAATTTGCGCCCGCCGAAGGGGTTATGAATACCCTTAAACTGTTTCAGGGCATGGGCGTTTAGGATAATGAGGAAGAGGAACAGAGGATAAGCCTGTGTACGTTGGCTTTAAATGTTTGAAGGTAATAGTGATGGGGAAATACATAGCCTGATACATCATTCCACATTCGTGTTGTTCGGCTTATAAACGAATCCCCATATATGAGATAGTACGACAGAAGTTGGGCTTAAGGGTGAACTGATGTGTATTCGAAGCATGAGGAATATTGTTGGTGAAATTCTGAAAGGAATGCAGCAATGCTAGCTTGCTGGAGCATGTTTTTTTTTATAAAAACGATACATTTCTACGATGTTCTAGTGAATCTATGGAGTTCACAATGTTCGCGATTCTACAGCGTGTCCAATAAAAACGTGCGTCTAAAAAACCAATGAAAAATGCCAGAATTTTATAAAATCATATTTTTTTTATTAAAGTATTTATCAAAACGAATTGCGCAATTATATTAGTAGGGAGTCCAGTCACCATTATTATTTATAATTGCTTGGCATCGTCTAGTACAATTTTCGCGCATATTCGAAACTTAGGCCTTTCTAAATTTGCTCCCAGACCCGCGAAAGTTGTTTTTTTTTTTTAAAAGACCACACATTTTCTATAATTTTCCTCTTTCCAACGCGTGCAGAGGCGACGCCGATGTTTTGGATCCTTATCCCCTTGCGTAATCCAGTCGTAATTGTTTGGTTCATACAGAGAGTCGGTAGACTTTAGCAAATCCTTCTGGTATAATACTGGTCCAATTATTTAGTACATCGTTCTTTCTTCCACGAGCTTTGACAATTTTTCATTTTTACCCTCATTTCATGTAACATAAAAAACCACGATTTTGACAGAATGTATTAGGTGTGAAACTAAGTTCTCGCTGTTTGGCAATAGATGGTTCCAGCAGTAAGTGCTGGTTGATTTTGACATATCCAAAACGTCATCAACCGAGCTTAGACATATGGTAAACAAACTGTTTTGACACATTAGTGATTTTGTTTTGGCATCCTATACTTTTGGTTGTGTGAAAATATCTGATTTGATTTTGTGTCAAATAATCGTCATTTGCGGGAATTTTTGATTTTCTTCCTTCATTCGAAAAAAACGGCGGCGGAAGTGCATCGAGAGCTCCAAAAAGTTTACGGAGATGCTACTCTAAGTGAAACCACGTGCCGTGATTGGTTCCGTTGCTTCAAAGGTGGTGATTTCGAGGTTGACGACCGTCCTCGTGAAGGAGGAAGGCCAAAATACTTCGAAGACGCTGAATTGGGGGCATTGCTCGATGAGGATCCGTGCCAAACGCAAGAACGGCTTGCTTCAGCATTATGAGTAGAAGTTACCCGTCAAGCCATTCTCAAGCGATTACATGCGTTTGGAATGATTCAAAAACAAGGAACTTGGGTTCCTTATGATTTGAAGCCAAGGGACGTTGAGCGTCGTTTTTCGCCTGTGAACAACTGTTCCAGCGGCAAAAAAGGAAGGCTTTTCTTCATTGCATCGTGACGGGTGATGAAAAATGGATTAATTACAGCAACCCAAAGAAAAGAAAGTCATGGGGACTGCCCGGTCATGCTTCTACGTCGTCGGCTTATGCTGTGTATTTGGTGGGACCAGGTGGGTGTCATTTATTATGAACTGTTGAAACCCAACGAAACCATCTCTGGGGAATGACTTCAATTGATGCAATTGAGCCGAGGACTGCTCGAAAAACGGCCACTATGCGAGCAGACGTACGAGAAGTGATTCATGACAACGCTCGGCTCCAAGTTGCCAAACGCATTAAAACCTACCTGGACACGCTCAAATGGGAAGTCCTACCCCACCCGCCATATTTCCCAGATATCACGCCATCCGATTATAACTTGTTCCGTTCGATGGCACATGGTCTGGCTGATCAGCAGTTCCGCTCACATGAAGACATCAAAAAATGGCTTGATTCGTGGATAGCCTCAAAAGATGAACACAGCCATGCACTTTATTTTGTTTAAATTACTGCAATTCCTTTGTACGAGTACTAGGGAATATTTTGTTCCCCTTTTCCTATGCGTTGGTTTTTGAACATGTAACATTCCAACGAAATGAAAAAATCTAACGATATACACTGACTAGTATAGCTTTTAACATTCCGTGGGCATGCCGGCTTGTCGAGGGTTACAAGTTAAAATCCCTTGATCAGAGGGGTATATGCAGGTACAGCTCAATTGGCAGAGCGTTGATGGCTAAAACCATATCTATTGCAGGATCGTTCCTTGTCTTGGATCAAATATTTTCTTATTTGCGCAATTATGCAAATTTCATTCTTAACATTAGAATATGATATGTACATATAATACCACTCTATTAGCACCCACAGCCATTTCTTCATTAACTATTCACTTCCCTTAAGTGCCTAGAAAACCAGCAATCGACCAAAATCCAACTTTGTATTGATTTTAAGGTTGGATATCACATATTATGGTTTCCATATTTCTATTAACCTAATTCACATATGCAGAACAGTCTCAGCTACCTATGTAAGGTAGAATGTAAGATATTTAATTCAGTATGACCGTAATACCTTAATAGTCTGCTCATAGGGTGGGAGTAAATAAATCAACAATAAAAGCCAACACATTCATTGCTATTCACAGAGACCACCCACTCATGTAGAGCTCCATTCATTTATGTAGTAATCCTGCAAAATCATTAACCCGTAATATGCGATTGAAATTCCGCAACCTCTCTCAGAATCCTCTTAAGCCAGTTCTGTATTTAACATAGACATGGTGTGTAATTTGAGCACGCACCACTGACCAACTAATTAAAACTCGTTTCCCCAGGCTGAATGCCATTTACTTTATATATATGTATGTAGCAGCGCAGCGACATTGAAAACAGTTCCGTAAATAGTCCTTCCAATCCCAGAGCAATTATACCCTCTACCGCAAAATTGCTTTGTCCCCCCTGTGGATTTCCCATGGTATTGGCACAATCACGAAAAGGACTATCACCTTAATAGCCATCAACGCTAAGGTAACAATTTCCGTCGCAAAATTGTCGAAAAGTTTGTTATTTTTTTTCCCTTACGTTGCTTATGGACATTAGCTCCAAATGTCATTAAGATAATTCGTTCATGTGGACTGAGTCATTATAATTAATTTCAGCTATTAACAATTTTTCAAGTCGCAAATGGTTGTATAAAATATTTTAAAAATTATTTTTTATGGATTATAGTCAAATTGGTGAGTCCTTAATGGATCTTCCAAAAATTGGCGAACCATGTACGGATACGTACTGAGCATAAACTTGATTTAGCGGTAATTATTTTTGATTGTTAATTGTCCACTAGCAGTATTAGTGAAATATCATTACATTGTTGACGGTTAGAGTAGATAGCATAACATATTCCCCACCTTTTAACCCAACCCTAATAAAGTGAGTGGACAGAGGATAATTCCGCGCTGTTGCTACAACTTTTTTCTTAGCAAAAAGTGGGCGTGGCTACCAAAATTTGTAACCGATGCTCACGAATTCTGATGAGATATTCACAATAAGATTTAACCACCACCGTAAATACTCGTAGCTTTGAAAAAGCAATACATTTTTTTTTTAAAGAAAACTCTTGTAATAAATGGGGTTGGCGATATGTAATGTACGAAAGAAATGTAGAGAAAGTTAACCTCTACATATTTTATTTAGAAAATATTTTTCAGTTTCTAGCAAAAATAATGAGAAAAGCGGCATTTGCTTAAAAGTGGGCGTGTCTGTAGGCGGATTTTGACAGTTTTACACTTTTACTGCTTCGGACTCCAGAAAGCTTTTATAATAAATTTCATGTTTGTAGCTCAAAATTTAAGACCCAAAGAGTGGTGAAATACAGTCGTATGGACCGACGGATATGTCTACATCGACATAACTAGATGCTGATCACAAATAGACATTCTTTTGTTGATATTTCTCAATGTTACAAACTATGTACCAAACTTAATATTCAGTGAACAGTGTATCATATATTTGGCAAGTGGAAGGAACCTACAGTTTTATACCGCTCGTCACTAAAATACTAATCCCGGGTGTTTGTGAGACGTACCTGAGTGGACAAACTTGCTGGTGTGTTCTGTGACTTGAAACTGAATATTCCGGTCAGTGGTCATGCATTTAACCAGTGAGTCACAGTTTCTGAGCTTACAACTGCAGAAATATTTAGGGCCCAAATAGCTTTTTGGCAGAAATTTGTAGGTGATATACATTCAACGAGTAGTGATGTGAAGATCTCTGTAGTTGGCACCGGTGAAGCAAATGACTCATAGGTCAAATCAAGGAATCTAAATGAGCTGCACAATTTTTCGCTGTCACTTAATTCATTTTCTCGGAACGGAACTATATACCCTGAAATGGAAATGTCACTGAAATTGCGACCTAGCCATTGCTGCCAAGAACAGAGTCTATGGACAATGGTGGTCCAATCTAACAGAGCAAACAAGATCTAGCTTCGTCAGTCTCCAAAACATGTGTAATAATGAGAGAATCACTAACAAGCTCCTAGATTGTACCAGTGGTTCACTTTGTTTCTGGTCAGTGGCCAAAGTGATAAGCAATGGCTTTAGTAGCTCCTCATTCCCACCTCTGGTAGAAAGCCGATCTTTTCGTTATTATGTCCATAGGCAATTCAACACTAGATCCGGTGCAAGTGGATTATATTATAGTTTAGGGCATCATACCTGTGCATATTCTTGTTTTGAAGTATTGCCTCCTTTTATTGTGCCACAAAGTCATTACCGCACGCAATAAAAATTGAAATTTTTTTCTGAAAACCCGCCCCAGTCGAAGGATTAACAAAGTTCTATAACTTTATTATGCAACAGTAGGAGATTTGGAGAAAAGGGTTATGATTACCTGCGCAGGTAGATAAAAACTTGCGCGCAGTCGTATAAATAGGGGTGCAAGTTGACTTGAGCAATTAGTTTACACATATCCTTCCAAGCTTCAACATCTAGAACACAATTGTACGCAATGGCAGAAACAAACACCGAAAAGTCAGCATCAGTGCCATATTTGGTATTTTTGTATCAAGAAGAGCTGCGCGGACGTCGTCGACATGTGCCAGATGCAGAATATAAATACGAGATCAAGTACTTTCTAACTGACGAGTTGGTCCACACCAATTACAGCCACTCAAGAAGATTTACCCCCGTAGAAGTCGGCCACATGCAGGATAGTGTCATCTACAAGAAGCGACTAAGGTTGACGATCGCAAAAATTAAAAGGGAGCAAGAGGCCAAGAACAAAGCGAAGTATTCATGAAGAAGAGATATATCTCTGGCTAATGAGGCAATGAAAAATGTTTGTAAATTACTTATTTGTGCAATTTTTGACGATATTAAGACTTATATTTGCAATAAAAGTAAAGTTTGGTTTTTATTTTCCAAAAATGTTGGTTTTCTTTTTTTTAATTTTCAAAGCAATAGGTACAAGTACGAATATCTTTGCCATGGTATTCTACTGGCAGCCTCCTTTTCTTGCCAATGAAAATTGCATGTTTAATATGGTCCCCTACCACGTTTCTGAAGATCGTTGGTTGGGTCATGTTACCGCCGCAGAGTGGCTCATTTAGGCAAAAACGCTTGCATAACTCCAATTTCCAGTGGGTCTATAACGCAAAACTTTAGAGCTCTGGTAATTGAGAAAAAATATTTTGTTTGCTTGTAGAGCCAGTCAAAGCAGAGTAATTTTTAAGGTCACCAAAGAATTGATTTTTTTTAAATTTTCTTTTTAGGTTTGAGTGTAAAAACTAGGCAACGCATTTCAGAAAATCCTTTCTGTTTTTTTCTGTTTGCGTATGTCTGTTCATTTGTAAAATCAAAAATTAACAGAATGTTTTTTAATAATATTTTTAAAACTATTTAATTTAATGTTTTTTGCAACACTTTTTTCGGTACACTTTTTCAACTTTAGGTTGAGTTAAAAAAAAGATCCATAGGGTGTGGCTTAAACTCAACGGAAAATTAATTTATTCATATCTAAGAACTCAGCATGGCTGTATGCTACAGAGATTTTATTTGAAGAGGTCAGGCAAATTTTGAATCTTTTCTAGTATAGAAATCGAAAAGAAGCTTGTGCAAATTTTATTTTTTTGTTTCGCAACCATACATGTGGATGTGAATAAAATGTCCGGGTCTTATTTTTTAAGGTAACATTACATTATCTTGTCCATCATCAGTTAATTTTTGCCAACCCATACGACAGTCTGGGTTTATTGCGTGGTTCAAATCCTACCTTCATGAACGTCAATATGAAGTCGATTTTAGTGCGTTTATATCTGATCCCTTTAGGGCCCCCTCTGGGTCCCCTGATTTTCATTTTGTCAATTAATGATGTTGATGGCATTATTAAATATTCCCGTCTGTCAGTTTATGCGGACGACATGAACATTTTTGCACACATCTTCACTCCCACTGACTCCCGTGCACTTCAATCTGACTTAAACAGTTTTTCTACTTGGTGTAATAAAAACTTTCTTGAATTGAATCTCAATAAATGCCAAACTATTACTTATTCCCGGAAGCGTCTTCCGACAGCTCCTAGAACGTATTTGATTTGCGATGAGCCTGTTCCCACTGTCACCTTTCTGCGTGATTTGGGTGTCATTTGCGACAGTGAGATTAATTTTCGTAGTCATATTGACAATATTATTAGCAGTGCAAATTCTGCGCTAGGTTATACGAAACGTTGGTCCAAGGAATTCTCAAATCCTTACGTCACGAAATCTCTGTACTTCACATTTGTAAGACCAATACTAGAATATGCCTGCCAAGTTTGGTCTCCCTATCTCGATACACATTCGTATCGAATTGAGTGTGTCCAACGGAGGTTCATCCGTTTTGCTCTACGTGGACTCCCGTGGCCTGACAGGTTCAACCTACCTCCTTACGAGCATCGCTTGAACTTGCTAAACATGCAATCGCTTGAAAAGTGTAGAAAAGTTGCCGATATACTATTTTTACATCAGTTATTAGCAGGCAACATTGATTGTCCTATGCTGCTCCAAACCATCTCACTCAGCACCAATCCGCGTATTCTGAGGTCAGTACCTCTCTTCCGTCTCAAGTTTCACCGTACGAATTACGGATGTAATGAGCCTATGTCTCGAATGCTACGCATGGCTAATGACTGCCACAACCTTTTTGATTTTCAGTGCAGCAAAAACTCACTTAGAAACTCCCTTTATTCCCCTTCCTCACTCAGGTCTTGATTTAAATTTATGTATATAAACATTGTAAAAAATAATAATTTATAAGTCTCTTTACCGCTTGTATTGAGCTAATTGAAAATATACAAAAAAAATATACAATGTGCGAAATAGAGAACTCATGAAAACGCAGTCAACGATATCAAAAGTCAGATCTTCAAACTACTGAATATAAAATTTATGACGAAATAAGGATAGTTGTCAATCACGAGTTCATTTTAACTATGATTGATGGAAAAGTTGTGATTGAAATAATAAAACATGGTCACATGCAAAGTCCCACATGCAAAAGAACACACAAAAGCTTCAACAAACAAGATGAATCAAATAACGACGAACATAACTACGAGCATGGAATCTCTCTATTACATGCAAGAATTAGGTGCATGGAATTTAATTTGAAACTTGCTATACACTTTGACAGGAAGGGGAGGATATTGATGAATCTATTGGAGGGAGAAAAAAAAAAAAAGAGATCCAAAAGTATTTTTGCGATGAGCTTGGGCTCGATGCAAGAATTTGGAAATAGCAATGATGGAAATACTTCGAGGAGATTTTTTCAAGCATCAGATGCAACAGCTCGTATAACTGGGGTCAATAGAGAGGTAATGACGAGGCTTAAGGTAATTCAATTGCAGGGAAAAGGTTAATCGTAACTCTGTCAAATTTGGATGGCAAGAAAACAACAGGCATTAAAGTAAAAGTATCCTGAAAACCAACTCACACCTCCTCTTCATAAAATGTTGGCTCATAGTCAAAGTATAATGGAGTATCAATCGTCACCATTTGGAGAGTTGTTAATCCAAAAATAGAGACTACAGATATCAAAAAATGTTCGAGGTTTCAAGGATGCGGCAGAATGTAGACCTTTTTAACATGCTTACAGCCCACTCATTTCTTTGGAACCGAAAACATCTCACAGCATAACACTCCCCAGAAATGATAAGTTTATTAGGCAATATCTCCATATACATAATGGGACAAATGAGTCCTAAACTTCATGCATGCATAGAATATTCAACAAGTCATACCAATTAATAGGGTACGCAGGTGATTTAGCGATAATGGTTAACACATACCGCAGTATGGTTGAGGTATTTGTAGCATTGGAAACAAGAGCAAGGCAGGTTGGACTCAATATAAATGAAAATAAAACAAAGTATATAAGAATGTCTAGGAACACCAGACTAAGAACGATAATAGTATGCATCACTGCGTTCAAGACAGAATACGAGCAGGCAACGCCCACATAAAAGCAACTACAATCAAAATTTTTGTCTAAAAACTGGAAACCTCATACGAGTACAAAGCGATAATACGCCCAATAGTAACATACAGTTGCGAAGTGTGGTCTCTAACAACAAACGATGAACAAAATCTGAGAATCTTCGAAAGGAAAATAACCAGAAAAATATACAGTACAAGACTAGATAATGGAATATACAATATATACGGCGTACGAACTAAGAAATCAACGCAATGCTTGAAGGTGAAGACATAGGGCGGTTCGCCAAAGGATTAAATGGTTTGGACATTTAGTAAGAATAGATGACTGCAGAAAGCAAAAAAGAATATTTAACGTATAACTAACGACATACAATAACTAAACGTTCAAAATTGGAGAAATACAGCACAAGACTGATAAGAATCGATCAGAATGGAGGCAAGTCGTGCAGAAGGTTAAATCCTGCTCAAGGATGATACGCCATAAGAAGAAGAAGGAGATTAAACATTACGTCGGATGTTGACGAAAGCTTTTGCAAGAAATCTGATTTTTTTTTTTTATTTTTGGTCCGTTTACTATTTTCTCCATTGTTTGACTTGAAATGTATCACTGAAATAGTTTATTATGTACTAAAGGTTATTTCATTCAGCGCTTCCTATCTTTAAATTTAAATAAAACAAAGTGTGTCAGATATCATCGAAATTTTTTATTCGTATGAAAGGCCTATCGATGCTATTATGTATGGAATATAACATCATTCAAATGTCCGCCGCGCCTTCTCTGGGTGGCGCGCATCCGAAATGTCCAATTTTCCATGACTCTGGCGCATAAATCAGGCTGAATTTGACCGATGGCATGGGTTATATTGGCTTTGAGGGCCGCTGTGGTTTGTAGCTTATTCGCATAGACCTGCGACTTCATAAAACCCTACAAGAAAAAGCCTAACGGTGTCAAATCGCACGATCTCGGTGGCCAGTTCACATCACCTCCACGTGAGATGACCATGCCCTCGAATCGCTCGTGCAAAATTTCCAATGTGGCGTGAGCTGTGTGGCACGTAGCGCCGTTCTGTTGAAACCACATGTTTTTGGTGTCCATATGATCCAATTCAAGCCAAAAGAAGTTGGTAATCTTCGACGCTCGTCGTTGACGGCAATGGCCTGGCCAACGTCGTTCTGAAAGAAATATGGACCGTTGACGCCGCCAGCCCAAAATCCACACCAAACAGTGACTTTTTCGGGATGCATTGGACGCTCTTGGATCTTTTGTGGATTGGTATCGTCCCAAATTCAACAATTTTGTTTGTTGACGTACCCATTCATCCAGAAATGGGCCTCATCGCTGAAGATGATTTTTCGATGAAAATTAGGGTCAGTTTTCAACTGCTCCAGCGCCAATTCAGCGAACACACGTCATTGTCTATGGTCGTTTGCCTTCATCTTCTGGGTCAGTTGAATTTTGTACGGGTGCGGGCCCAAGTCACGACGAAAAATTCGTCAAGTTGTGGTCTGCGAAAGGCCGAGTTCTTATGAGCGACGCGAAATCGATTGCCTCGGATTCTCATAGACAGCGGCGATGTTTTCGACAGATCTTGCGTTTCGTTGACGTACGGGTGTTGGTTGATCGTTTATTGAACCAGTGGACTCAAATTTATCCACCACACTGCGAATAGTCCTCTCGGAAGGACGATTATGGCGGCCGTAAAATAGGCGAAGCGCGCGGAACGTTGCTCGAACAGAACACCCATTTTGATAAAACAATTTTATTATTTGCAAATGTGGCTTCAATAATATGACCGCTATTAACTGTCAAAGTTTGGAAGTCCGGAAGTCCCTATTGGAAAACCCTGTATGATATGCCACAAAATAAAAAACAAAACTCTTTTGATACACCTAAAAAAAACAATGAAAAAATGCTTCGTTTAATTTTATTCTCCACTGTTTTGCTCGGATTATCTATTTTGAAAGTAAAATATTATGTTTATCCCCTGTGGTGAGAAAGTTTTATTTCAGCAGAAGATTCTGGAGCACTCAGTTAAGCATTTTTCTAAAAATTCACCAATTCAGCCTTGAAATTGATACGATATCTTTATTCGTTTAAGAGTTACGAGTATGATTTTTGCAAGCAAAAAAGCCAAAATGAGCCACAAGTTATTTTTTTGTAGATACTCTCAAGCAATCTTCATATCTCACTCTTGTTCTTCCTCGATCTCTCTATTCAGTAAAAGATTAGCATTGGGCAAGATTACTTATTAGACCTCGACATCAATCGAGAAATTTTGAAAATTCAAAAAGTTTCAAAATCCCAGCTAAACATTCGATTCTTTGAAAAAGTCTTACTTCTGGTGGGCCCTACACAAAAATACGTGGGTAAGGTGAAAACTTCTCGGCCTGACAATGAAAGACTGCGATTTTCAGTTAAAAAATGATTTTATTTTTCTACATAATCCCCCTTAACTTCAACACACTTGGTCCAGCGTTTCTCCAACATCAGTATTCCTTCTCGGAAGTGAGAGTCTGGAAGTCTGTGCAAATATTCATCTACGGCCCTCTCAACTTCTGCATTGGATGCGAAGAGCTTCCCAGAAACAAATTTCTTCAAGCTTGGGAACAGATGGAAGTCTGAGGGTGCCAAATCAGGTGAATAGGGGGGTTGGCGAGCAAATCGTACCCCAAATCCCGCAGTTTTCCCATTGCCAACGCACACTTGTGTACATGTACATTGTCCTGGTGAAAGATGATTTTTTTCTTCTTCAAGTCAGGCCTCTTCTCGCGAATTTTGGCATCCAGCTGGTTAAGAAGGTAGGAGTAATATTCGCCTGTAATTGTTTTGCCTTTCTCAAGGTAATCAATTAACAGGATCCCTTTCGCATCCCAAAACACACTGACCATGACCTTTCCGGCAGATGCGATCGACTTCGCTTTCTTTGGTGCGGAACCACCGGCTTTCACACACTGCTTCCACTGCTGTTTCGTTCTGACCCATGTCTCATCCATGGAAATGTTTCTCACCCTCAATTCCGATATACACACAGCCTCAGCTATCTCACTTACCTTCACTCGCCTATCGTCCAACACGATATCATGCACTTTTTCGATGGTTTCGGGTGTGGTTGCGGTTTTTGGCCGTCCTTCATGTGGGTCATCTTCGAGGGACGTGCGGCCACGTTTAAATTCAGCTGCCCACATTTTAACAGTTGACATGAAAGGAGCAGAGTCCCCGTAAACCTTTGTCAACTTTGGATGAATTTTCTTAGGGGTTAACCCATTCAAAACGAAGAATTTTATCACCGCACAATATTCAAGTTTTTCCATTTTAACGAAAAACACGCAAGACGTCTACTGCAAAAATTCGTGTAAAGAAACTACTTGAGAGAACAAGTTGAAACTTGTCATACGAACTGATGAGAAGTGCACCCAGGCAGGAAACATAAATTTTTGCTGATTGGAACGCCATCTCTGCGTCGGGCCGAGAACTTTTCACCTTGCCCTTGTAGTTTTAGATACAAATAGAGAGGACCACATTTTACATAACTTGTGTCTTAGTAATTTGTTCCTGCACCTAATAATTAATTTAATGCGTCGCAACGTGGTAAACTTAAACAGGTTCGGTAGTAAACCTTTATTTTTCGAAATATCTCGGTTTTGGTGCTTACTAGTATGCTAAATGGTAAAAAGGATATGCTATAATCTGCACCGTATTTAGGCTTTAAACTGGGATGAATTTTATTTACGTGTCTCGAAAAAACCTATTTTTCAAACCACTTCTTTAATTGTGTTTCTAGAAACTTAACTCAAAAATTTTAATTATGTTTCTAAAAACTTAACGCTATCGGTTTTTCCTAAAAAATAGAAAAATAACTTTTAACCATAATTTACTTTATTGCTGCTCTTTTATATATATACTCGTATATTTTTATTGTGCCACAAAGTCATTACCGCAGGCAATAAAAATTGACATTTTTTTTTTAAAAACCCGCCCCTGTCAAAGGATTAACAAAGTTCTATAACTTTATTATGCAACAGTAGGAGATTTGGAGAAAAGGGTTATGATTACCTGCGCAGGTAGATAAAAACTTGCGCGCAGTCGTATAAATAGGGGTGCAAGTTGACTTGAGCAATTAGTTTACACATATCCTTCCAAGCTTCAACATCTACAACACAATTGTACGCAATGGCAGAAACAAAAACCGAAAAGTCAGCATCAGTGCCATATTTGGTATTTTTGTATCAAGAAGAGCTGCGCGGCCGTCGTCGACATGTGCCAGATGCAGAATATAAATACGAGATCAAGTACTTTCTAACTGACGAATTGGTCCACACCAACTACAGGCACTCAAGAAGATTTACACCCGTAGAAGTCGGCCACATGCAGGATAGTGTCATCTACAAGAAGCGACTGAGGTTGACGATCGCAAGAATTAAAAGGGAGCAAGAGGCCAAGAACAAAGCGAAGTATTCATGAAGAAGAGATATATCTCTGGCTAATGAGACAATGAAAAATGTTTGTAAATTACTCATTTGTGCAATTTTTGACGATCAAATAGAATTTTGAGATTTTTATATGCAATGAATGTAAAATTTGATTTTTATTTTTAAAAAAGTTTGTTTTTTACTTAATTTTCAAAGAAGTTTTCATGTTAGCAATAGTATTCCTATCGCTACCATGTGGTAGAAGTTATGCTTCCTATTTCAACTAGATACTCGTAAATTTAAGTTTACTCTACAAATAGGTTTTCAGAATCGAATGTGAAAATTTTCAAATTAAATAGACATATCCGCAAAAATGAGAGTAGTGCCATTTTGAATTTGAAAATTTTGATTTTGGATTTAGATTCAAAGACGTTGAGGACATATACCTAGACTAATTGATGTCAATTATTAGAATCCTTTTAGTTTTTAAGTGCGTTTTCAATTTCGGACTCATTATGAATGAATTACTTAGAATTTGAATTTCGTCAAAAATCAATGAATTTTGAAAAGAATTATATTACATGTACATAAAAACAACAGAAATATTTGCCAATGTAATGCTGATATATAATGAAAGTCAGTATCATTTTCAATATATGTTGTTGGAAAATAATGTCGCACCGCATTATTATCATAAAATATTTTTTTCTAAATCAATACGAAGCGCCCGTGGCTCCTAGAAATAACAAAAAATCTCTACCCCCACGAAGACAACAAATTTAGATTAAAATAGATAACATCTTTCTTGTATAACAATAATAATAGAAAGACGGCCTTTTGGCCTCTCGGTGGGTGTCAAAAAAAGCTAACCACATTCCACAGGACCACCTGCAGTGGTGGATAAATCACTTGCTCTGCTGTAATAAAA
Organism: Pocota personata; assembly: GCA_963082735.1. NCBI lineage: Eukaryota > Metazoa > Arthropoda > Insecta > Diptera > Syrphidae > Pocota > Pocota personata. Next base: position 3,076,678 of record OY720430.1, read on the forward strand.
AATGATTAATGAAACTGAAAAGACAAGTCTAATGTCAACTGAAAAATTGATGATCCCTTAGGGGTGGAAGAATGATTTTTCTGTTATGATTGAACTGAACTAGAAAGGACTTCATATTTGGCTTTAAGGATTTGGAAATCTAAACAATTTAGAAGCACATGATGACCTCGTTTCTTTCAGTTGAACATTCTAATTCCTACTGGCATAAGCAAAGGAATGCTGCTAATTAAATATACAAATCAAATAGGATAAGAACAAGGTCAAATAATATTACAGACATGCAATCGCCTGGTTTCGCCTTATTAGTGGGGATTCTTATGATTTACTTTTTGCTGTAGCAATCAAGGAAAGAAACACGTAAGCAATAAATTAAATGAATATACGCAGTGCCGGTAGGATCTTGCAATATGAAAAACCAAACCAAATTTTTGGTTAGCTTTAAAGCAAGACTCAAGGCCGTAATAAACAATGGTAGATACATATCATCGTCATATTGACGATACCAAAAAAATGGTGGCTACTTCTCTTATTTACTCGGGGATTCTATCACTGTAAACTGAAAAGAGTTTCAATATTCTAATGCTTTTATTTTATTAGCTTCTCAGGCAGGATTGTCAACTATTAAATAAAATTCTAAGATGAACCCACCACTGCAAGCATAACAGGGATGAAAATTCGACAAATGGGCATCGCGCGGTAATTGCTCTGTACCGAGAAGTACAGAGCCTCCAGAACCACTAAATTATACGTAGGTATACATAGTTTACATGTGTATTAGATTGAGCTACAGTCCGAGGTAGATCTGGACCTCAACCAACAAGCGTCTCCAGCCAACTCGATCTGGCTTTGCAGCGTCGTCCCTCTGCGATTTTCTGGGCCGAAGAGGTGGTGTCCATTCCTTCTAACTAGTCGTTGTTGTATCTTCACCTCTATTCCCTGTCGATACAAAAAGGACCAAAAATAAATCGAAAAATTCTTTCAAAACAACTAAGGGTGCCTTTGGTAATATCCATGCTTCTACGCCGTATAGCAAGACCGGGATAATGAGGGTCTTATATAAGGTCAATTTAGTTATCCGTGTATGGGCTTTGCTACTCAATTGCCTTCTTAGCCCAAAGAAATAGCAGTTGGTGAGAGTGAATATTCTGGTATCATTGTTTGAAACTACAGCGGAGCCTAGGTAGACAAAGTCCTTCGAAAAATTGTAGCTGTCTATTGTGAGCACCACTGACAGCTCACTACATTTCTCCAATTATGTAAATGTCGGGGTACGCGAGTAGTTGTACAGCCTTTTCAAAGATAGTACCCCTGATTCTAGCTTGAGAATTAGGTATAATACTCAAGTATGATGTTAAAGAGATCAGAGAATAGCGTTTGACCTAATCGTAGTCCTCAAAAGTCTCTGCGATGTTGTTACCAATCTTGATGTAGCAGCGTGCGTTCTCCATCGTCATCCTTCACAGGGGGACAAGTTTGACAGGGACGCCAAAACTGGATAGAGCACTGTATAGCTCCTCTCTATATATGCTGCTATACTTCAAAATTGATGAAAATGTAGCGAATATCGATATGGAGTTCCTGAGTTTTTTCCAAGATATGCTGCAATGTGAATATCTGGTCTATGGTAAACTTTTCTGATCTAAAACCACACTGCTACGGACTATCAGATTGTTGACATATAGTTCAAGGCTTCCTCATAATATGGCAGATAGGATATTATAAGCGATGTTAAGGAAACTAATATCTCTGTAGTTGGCACAATTCAGAGGCTCTCCTTTCTCAAGCATAGGGCAAACGATGCTGAGGTTCGATTCGTCGGGCATATTTTCATCTGACCATACACATGAATTGATGTGTGCTCCGTACCAAATCATCCCCATATACTTAAAATAGCTCGGCAGTCAAAGCGTCATTTAAACTAATACAATTCTGTATTCACTTCACTTTGGTCGGATGGAAGGAATTGTTGATCGCACGGGTTAAGTGGAGCATTCAGCCCGCGAAGTTTTGATCGTCATCTCCGTTTAACAGTCTGCAGAAGTGATATTTTCAAATTCTTAGTACCTACTGTGACTCTAAGACTGCCATTTTGGCGTGAAAATGTGAGACTTTGATTTTCATAGCTGGAAGCACAGTTCATCCTTGCAAATTTGCGATTTGATGTGTGCAAATTCAACATCGTCGTTGCGCATCTCGACCATACTCGTAAGACCCCAAACAGAAGTCCGTGACATCATAACAAATTTACCTACCTTGTGGTGCTTATGTACTCGTACGTTTACAACAAGAACTCTTTTATCGATTTGCCCTGTCTAAAAATCAGCAAATCCGACAAATATTGGTGACAGAAAGGCCAACAAATTCTCCATCATATAAGGAATTTATGTGTCATCACAGTATATCTTCAGGAGAAAATTCATCTTTTAGTCGCTTGCTGCCAAACACGAATTCGAGATGATGGTCCAGATTTGACATGCCGCTCCAAGAGTTGTTGGTCATCACCCCTTCATCTAGCTCCAAAAAAAATTGGTGATTGGCGTCCTTATATCAACTACCGGGCGCTGAACGCTCGCCCTACTCGTATACCGGACAACTATCCACCACGAAGTATTCAGGATTATTCGGCATAACTAGCAGTTAAAAAAATGTTCTCACTGATCGATCTCATCAGAGTTTTCAATCAGATTCCAGTTACACCATTCGGACTCTTAAAGTTTCTCCTCATGACGTTTGGTCTGAGAAACGTTGGACAAACATTTCAGAGGTTCATCGTTCTGTTTCTCTTATATAGACGACATCCCGGTGGCATCAGAAAATGAAGATCAACACCTACAACATCTCAGAAGTCTTTTCGAGCGTTTCAGTGGGAATGGAGTGGTGATCAATTTAGCGACGAGTGAATTTAGCAAGCATTCTTAGGCTATTTTATATCGACAGACGGTACGAAGCCACCCGAAGAACATGTCAAAGCCGTCATGGAATACAAACCACCAGAAGCAATGAAGAAATTGCGCAGATTTATTGGATCAATCAATTTCTACAGGCGTTTCATCAAAAATGCAGCTGAAATTCAAGCACCACTGAACGATTGTCTTGAAGGACAAAACACTAAGAGGAACAAAACTATCGTATGGACACTATTTCTCCAGCAAGCCTTTAATTCTTGAAAAGAAAGTCTCATCCAGGCTGCACTACTGACACATCCTGATTTAACTCTTCCTTGGGAATTAACCACAGCAAAAATTTTCTCATGGGTGTTCTCGTACATTACGTATGACAGAGAACTTCTAGCAGTCTACTTAGCAATCAAGCACTGGCATAACACTGGCTGAAGGGTGATCATATGGCTAAAATGCAACTTGATCGTGATGATGACATCAGGAGGACGGAAAAAAATACTGAGAATCATAAGCAACGACAATAACAGCGAAAATAAAAACAAAATACTCCAAAGTTATCTGGACAGTCACCCTTGGAGTTTACAGAAACTTAATACCACCTGAGTTTCAAACTACACCACTCTGTCTCTCTCTCTTCCTCTTTCCACAAAACGCACGTGTTCTAAAAATTACTTTTAATTTAAAAATAATTTAAAAATAATTAAATATTACGGGGACTCTTCACCATCGATTGGAACCATTCCCCACTGGTTTACTCAATTTCGGTGCGGTCGTTCAAGCACAAGTGACGCCGAACGTTCTGGTTGCCCAATTGAGGTCACCACACCAGAAATGGTCGACAAAATTCATAGCTTGAAGATCGGCGAGTGAAAGTGCGCGAGCTTGAAGAGGCCACAGGCTTATCACATGGCTCAGTGATTTCGATTTTATATAAATATTTGGACATGAAAAAGCTTTCCGCAAGATGGGTGCCGCGTTTGCTCACAATCGACAACAAACGCATTCGTTTGATAACTTCAAAGGTGTGTTTGGCGATGTTCCAGAAAAAATCGGCTGAGTTTTTGCGCCGTTTCGTAACCGTGGATGAAACCTGGATTCACCACAAAACACCAGAAACCAACGAACAGTCAAAACAATGGACTATCAGCTTATTAAGTGCTTAGACAAAATTATAAAAAAGAGAATATTGCTCCCATTGACGCCAATGATATTTACCCGTAGAACAGTAGCCGGTACCTTCTTATTTTCAGATATGTAGGATTTCACCATAGATGTACATTAAAGCAGGACTGCCGCAAGCTCGTACTCATACCTGCATCGAAGTCACAAAATCACTCACGTGGTTATCGCTAATATGTATATTTTTCATTACATTTTACATTGGGAACGCATTTCAAAAATACTAATTTTCCGCCCTTAATTTTATAAGAAGAATAATAAATCCTAATAATAATAATAATAATTTATTTTGTATGATGTGATCAACAAAACTATTTATTTATTTATTAGCCAATGGACCTGTTGTCAATAGGGGTGGGAAAAACCCAATTATAAAAATTATTTATTTTATGGAAGTCGAAACAAAAGGGTGAACAAATGCATATGCATTACAAAGTTGGCGACAGGTAGGTACACGTAGAAGAAATGGTTCTATAAAAGCCGAAGCAAATTCGCAGTTCATCAACAGTTTGCTAATATCCTTGCAACCGATAACACATCTACCAGTATTACTAAGAAAAAAAGAACTCCAAATAATGGCGGATGGAAATACGAAACAGACACTCAACATTAGTCAACAATCAGCAAGTAGGAGTACATCAGTAGCTTTCAATTTGTTCGTCTACCGGAAAGAGCTATCACGTCAGAAACGTCATAGTGGACGACTGTTAAAGGCAAAATTGAAATTAATAGAGAGCATCTACAAGCAGAAAATGAAGACCAATCTACCAATTGTAAATAAATCTGAAACAGTAAAGAAATGTTAAAGTATTGGGTTTATAACTTAATTCGTGCGGTTTTTGTCAAAATTTGAACGTTTTTTTAAGAAAAACATGTACAATAGTATTATTCAAAGTATTACCCATCTGAAGCTATGACTTTTTTCCATCTTTCTGGCAATTTGTGGATCCCATCCCAAAAGAACTGCGCCGGCTTGGCAGCCAAGAATGAATCAAGCCAATTTTTGAAATTCTGCTCTGATGTGAACCGTATTTCAGTGAGGGCGTTCTGCATCGACCGGAACAAATGGTAGTCAGAAGGGGCAAAGTCTGGGCTATAAGGCGGGTGGGGTAAAACTTCCCATCCACTGTTTTCCAAATAGTTTTTAACCGGAATAGCAACGTGGGGCCGAGCGTTGTCATGATGGAAAATTATTGCCTCGTGTCTGGTCGCATATTCCGGGTGTTTTTCGGCTACTGCTCTCTTCAAACGGATTAATTGTGTTCGGTAGCATTGTCCATTGATGGTTTCACCCGGTTTTAGCAGCTCATAATACAGCACACCCTTCTGATCCCACCAAATACAGAGCATTACCTTCGCGCCACGGATATTCGGCTTTGCCGTTGATTTGGCTGGTTGGCCGGGTTTCACATATGATTTTTTGCGCTTGGGGTTGTCGTAATGGATCCATTTTTCATCACCAGTAACAATCCGATGCAAAAATGACTTCCTTTTGTGGCGTTCCAGCAGCATTTCGGACATGCAAAACCGCCTTTCGACGTCTCTCGGCTTGAGTTCATGTGGAACCCAATTTCCTTGCTTTTGAATATATCCAGCTGCTTTTAAACACTTTGAAATGGCTGCTTGAGTGACACGCAAAGATTCTGCGAGCTCTTCTTGTGTTTGACAACAATCTTCATAGAGTAATGCTTCCAGTTCTTCATCTTCAAACTTTTTTGGCTGCCCAGGACGTTCATCTTCTTCCAAGCCAAAATCACCACTTTTAAATCGTGCAAACCACTTTTGGCACGTTCGCTCAGCCAGCGCATGTTCACCATAAACTTCCACCAAAATACGATGGCTTTCGGCAGCAGTTTTCTTCATATTAAAGTAATGAAGAAGAACTCCCCGCAAAAACACTTTTTCAGGCACAAAGTTCGACATATTTGAGTGAAAAAAAATTATTGTTGTTTACCCTTCAAATGAATGACATATACTGAAATGACGTACAATGACAGTAGCTTTCCAGCGCATGTTCCAATGGTATAATAACAATACAAGTTAGGCCATCTCTTAGCAAACCGCACGAATTAAGTTATTGACCCAATATATTTTTTTCGGAAATTCGACAATAATTTACACAATTTGTAAATTGCAGTTTTAAATCGATAATCGTTAATTATTTGTAAAAAGTATTTAAATAAAGAAAATGTTAATGAAATGAAATACTAAAGTGCATTTATTTATTCCAACTATTTTTAGTGGTTTTTGTTTGACAAGTTCTTCACTTCTGTTGGAATGCTATAAGCATTCGAAATAAGGAAATAGATACATTTTTGCTTTCTTAAGCAAACACAACATAGACAAGGAGTAATGATACTCTGTCTAATAGCGAATATAAATGTTATGGCTTAGATAGCGACGAGAGAGGGTGTGGCGATATCGCAATAGTAGTGAAAGGAACAATTAGGCATAGAGTGCCTCCGGTCTTGAAAACCAAATTGATAGAAAGCATTGAGCTACTAATTTCTAACAGACTTTCAATTATAATATTAGCTGCTCTTGTCGTTCTGGCAATATGAATAGATGTAACGATTTTAGAAATGATATACGCAAGTTAGTTAGCTCAAACACAGACACCCGTTCAGATTCTTGTATCTTCCTTACCCACCCTATATCCCCTCTAGTGATCGGTATAATCCATCGACATTGGATACGTTCCTGACCAACGCTCCGTAACTGTTTACCTAATCTATTGTAGTAAATGAATTAAGTTCTAGTTATATGCAGTGTCCTTAGTGCACCCGTTCGTAATAGTTACTTAGATTTTTCTAATTGGAATACATATAAAAATAACTTAAGACTGAAACTAAGAAAAACAGAAGAAGGATCTACTTCTCTACTGATGCAGTCAATCCAATACAAATTGGCGAAGCTTTAAATCCCTTCACATCTACATTTCGCGATAGTGTGGAGCAATCTGTTCCGAAGAAAGCCAGGTTCTACAATAGTTCACGTGCCTCTAGCTTATATAGTACAGCTTATTAAAACCAGAAATAGATGTAGGTTTCGGTGGATAAGGACATGAAATAGTGTCTAATTTTCTTATACTGCATTTCTTAATGCTTGGAATAGTAAACTATAAGGCTTAGAAAAATCGAGTAAGCCTTTTTGAAACATAGTAAAAGATAGTAGATAATTAAAAGAAAACAAAATCATATTCCTGCATTTAATATAAGAAATACAGTATTGCTCTTAAGCCCCAACAAAGCGAATGCATTACCAGAGGCACTGTCACAGCATTATTAGCAGCATCAGTGTGAAATCTGAAGTGGAGCAATCCATGAACTTTCTTTATTCACACCCTTTTAATGACAACACTGACAGCATATCACTTAATGAAGTGCAATCTGTTCTACATTCTCTAAAAATATCTAAATCACCGGGTTTAGGTAATATCAAAAATCTACTTCTGAGACATTTACCCATGGCTGGAATTAAATTCCTTGAAGATTTTTTTTTTTTTTATTATCTGCGCGCGCCGAAGGGGATATGAATACCCTTAAACTGTTTCAGGGCATGGGCGTCAGGGAAAAGGGGAAAGAGGAACAGAGGAGGAGCCTATGCACGTTGGCTTTGAATGTTTTTAGGTTGTAATGATGGGGAAATACAGAGCCTGGTAGATTATTCCACATTCGTGTTGTTCGGCTTATAAATGAATACCTAATCCCATGTCGCGTATTGCGGGTGAAATTTTGAAGGGGAGGAATGCAACTGGCTATTTCGCTGGAGCATTTTTTATGAAAATAACGATAAAACAGTGCAGAACGATCTTGGGTGCACCGTACCAGATATGGGCGTTATACTCCAGCTTAGGGCGGATATGTGGCCTTATATATTGAGGCCAGATCAGACGGGGTAAAATATTTCTTGCACCGCTTAAGGAATCGTAGACATTTTGCAGCATTTTTGGCGACCTCGAATATGTAATCATTCCATCGAAGATGGTTATTAATACACATACCGAGAATGGCAAGTCTTTCGGTTTCAATGATGCAAGTACCATCCATGGATAATGGTTGAGGGTTTTGGTTTCACTTGAGAGACAGAAGACAGCATTGTGTTTTGGAAGCATTAAATTCCACTCTGTTGGTTGAACCCCATTTAATTATGCTGTCCAGGTAGGAATTTAATGTGTTTAACATACGTTGCCGTTCCCCTTCTACGGCCGAAGAGCAAGGACGTGATTTAGGGAACGAATATGAAAAACTGAGGATACTGTCATCAGCGAAGGAATGGATTAGAAGTTGCAGACAAGAGATCATTTATAAAAATAAGAAAGAGAGTCGGAGACAAAACAGAGCCTTGGGGAACACCTGCATTTATTTGGTGAATTGCAGACTTGAAGCCGTCCAAAACAACTTGTATTGAACGCCCCGAAAGGTAATTTCTAATCCATTGAAGAAGAGACTCATCGTTGCCATATGCATGCATTTTCGACAAAAAAAACTCTGTCAAATGCCTTTGAAATATGAAGCGCAACCCTCTTGGTTTCACCGAAGTGATGGAGAGATTGGTTCAACTTCTCGGTGAGATATGCCATCAAATCACCAGTGGACCTGTTGCTACGAAAACCATACTGAGATATTTCATAAACTGACGATTTATCAGCGTTTCCATGACCTTGGAAAGAAGGGACGTAAGTGCAATGGGTCGGTAATTGGACAGGGAGGAAGATTCGCCTTTTTTAGGGACGGACTGAACAAATGCTGTTTTGCATTTTTTGGCTTGTTTAAACTCTTTTCGGTTTTCCTCAGATTTGTTGGCTTTATGAGACCGAAAACTTACTTCTTCCAACCTGATAGCTTCTTTACAAATATGGTCAAGCCACGAGTTTCCCTTAGCTCTTTATTCTTATTCATGCATACCTAAGAGGATAGTGTCGGTGATCATAGCAGCTGCGGCATCCACTTCGCTATCGAGGAATCATAGCGACCAGTTAAAACTCCTAAAGATGCAATTAAGGCCGCTCCAGTTGGCTTTCTCGTATTGCTATACTTTTCTTTTATGAATTTTTTCTTCAACTGAGTGGTTGGAGTATGAGAATTTAGGTAATACGATACTATGGTCAGACCGACCTAGGGGCGCTAAAGCATCAATAGTGTATTTATCAGGGTGCTAAGAAAGAAACAAGTCCAAAGTGTTGGCGGAATGACTTTCAATGTCCGGTATACTTGTAGGCTCATTTACAAGCTGCGTCAAATTGTTTATCTCAGCAAAAAGTTCAACATACCTTCCTTCGGGTGTTGTCTGACCAGTCCAAATTGTGTATATTGAAATCGCGCGCAATGACGATTTCAGTATGAAGGTACAGGGAGACAATTCGAGTGATGGAATTGGACAGCTCATCAAACTCGTCAAAAATTGAGTTGCTTTCCCCACTATAGCTGATGGATTATTTGCTTACGGACGGTGAATTCTATCCATTTGAAATTAAATTCCGGGTTGGAACAGTGGCCATACTGTGGTGGAACTTGGTAAGCAATATCACTACGGACGTAAATGGCGAGGCCACGGTGGGGAAAGAATAATGACACTAAGTTATATCCAGACAGTTTCAAATCGGAAGATTCTTCAACTACCTGTGTTTCGCTTAGTGCCAAAACAGCTGGTTTATGGGAATAGGTGTGGGCGTATACATCGAAGAAATTCATTCGAAGCCCACGAATGTTGGTTAAATCAACCCTAAATTCCCTCATCACTACAACATAGAAACACAAAAAGACACAACTCTGACGTAACTAAGCGAAGCTGTGAGGTGAAGATCCAATGAATAGTTTTCCAAAACAAACTGTCGCAGGTGCTATTCCCAAACGACAATCAGCTAAGGTCCGCTATTGGGATAAACATTTACAGTCCGCTATGCATCAAATGTTACACTCTCTCAGTCATTGCAACTGGGAGTATGTACATACATATGTAGCAATTGCGATAACGAATTAAGTGTTATAAAGGGTGGTTAAATTTTAAGGGCCGATGTTGAATGTGAACCACACCTAAACGTCAAGTTTTTTCTGCATTTCATTTGACATTTCTCAATTTCAGACTAACTCAATTTGAACCATGGAAAGATACACAATCGAGCAAAGCGTTAAAGTTATTCAGGCTTATTATGAAAATGGGCGTTCAAATCAAAATGCATATCGTGCATTTCGTGATTCTTTCGGTCAATTTAATCGTCCAAATGTGCGTACAATCGGAAAAATCGTGCAAAAATTTGTGCAAACCGGGTCTGTAGGAGATGTGAAAATACCAGTGCATGCTCATACAGCTCGTACTGCAGAAAATATTGCTGCTGTTCGCGATAGTGTGACTGAAGAGCCGTCCACCTCAACTCGTCGTCGTGCCCAACAATTGCACCTCTCACGCTCGTCGTTGATGAACATTATGCATAAAGACTTGCATTTACGCGCTTACAAGGTGCAATTGTCTCAAGAACTAAAGCCTCTTGACCATTTCAAGCGTCGTCAATGGTCACAATGGTGGCAAGAAATGGCAACAGTGGATGATCAATTTTCGAAGAAAATCATCTTCAGTGATGAGGCACATTTTCACCTCAGTGGATTCGTCAATAAGCAGAATTGCCGCATTTGGGCGAATGATAATCCAAGAGTGATTGTCGAAAAACCAATGCACCCACAAAGAGTGACTGTTTGGTGCGGTTTATGGGCTGGCGACATCATCGGGCCGTATTTTTTCCAAAATGAGGCCGGTCAGGCAGTTACTGTGAATGGTGTTCGCTATCGTGAGATGATAACGAACTTTTTATGGCCCGAATTGGAAGATATGGATGTGGACGATATGTGGTTTCAACAGGATGGTGCCACTTGCCACACAGCTAACGAAACAATGGCTCTTTTGCGCGACAAATTCAATGGCCGTGTTATTTCACGTGGTGGCGATGTCAATTGGCCGCCAAGATCATGTGATTTGACACCGTTGGACTTCTTTCTTTGGGGTTATTTGAAAGAAAAGGTGTACGTCGATAAGCCAGCAACAATTCAAGAGCTAAAGGATAAGATAATTCGGCACATTAATGGCATAGAACCTCAATTATGCCTCAGCGTCATCGAAAATTTGGACCATCGGATGGAGGTGTACCGCCGAGGTCGCGGCGGCCATTTGGCCGATATTTTGTTCCATACATAATTGAACCATACCAATATTATCATAATAAAAAGAAATGACAGTAATTTCCTAAATAATTTGTGTTTTATTCAAAATCAACATCGGCCCTTAAAACTTAACCACCCTTTATATTAAGTTTTATATATATATTATATATATATATAAGTTCATATACTAAGTTTTTTCAACTCATTAAACATTTTTCTTAGTATCAATAGTTATATAATAGTTGAATAATAAATAAATAAATAAATAAAGTCGAAAGACATAGTTTTAAGTATTAGGTTTAGCTTAGAGCGCCCGCATAGGGCCAGTAAGTTAAAATAAGAATAGTTAAGTTAGTTAAGCTTGTTTTAAGCGTTTTTTTTGTCTAGCATGTAAGTTATAATGAATTATGAAATAAAAATGCATTAAAAATGAAAATGAAAATTGCGATAACGAAGAAGCGCAGCAGCGAGTGAGTGGGGGTGAAAGCATGGAATACACCAGCACTGAATTATTTATTTGCTTTTTTTAATTATTTATTTATTTTTTTATTTAGATATTTTCAATTTTTGTATTAAATTGGGGTTTTCTCCTAAAGCTTTGGAAAGAGCGAAAGAAAGTGAAAAAAGAGAAATCCAATATAATACATCAGTTATTGTATTATTAATCAAACTGTATCAGGATAACGAAATATTAATATATACAGTGCTGGCACGCTAATTAGCACACCCTATCATACAAAGTTATGATAAGATAAAACGAATGTTAAAGTAAAACAATTTAATAAGGATCTTCAATGTTTGCTTTTACTGATATTAATACTTAATTAATTTATAAAAAAAAAAATTTAAAAAAACAATAAAAAAAATAAAAAAATATGTGTTTTCGTAACACGCCAGAGTCTCGTCAAAGACATCTGAAAATATAAAAAATTAAATAATAACAAGTTAAAATTAAAATTAACTTATGTAAACTTACCTAGTACTTAGTTGGGTACCCTTTTTGGGTAATTACGGCGGCACATCATTTGTTCAAGGAGCACGTGAGGCGTGCGCACTCTTCCTTTGGTATCTTAAACCATTCTTGATGGATTGTGTCCCATAACTCCTTCACATTTCTCGGTTTTAAAGCCATGACACGTCTCTTAATAATAGCCCACAAATTTTCGATTGGGCTTAGGTCTGGGCTCTGAGGGGGCCAATCCATTACCGATATTTTGTGTTCTTCAAACCACTCTTTTACAGACCTGGCCTTATGGCAAGGCGCATTGTCCTGCTGGAAAACAGCTTCCCGGTACAATGATAGCGGTAAACTCTCAAGATATGGTATGAGGTGGTTCGACAACATAGTCTTATATGCTAGAGCATCTAATTTACCTTTTATAAGGACTAGAGGTCCAACACCATGAGAGCTAAAACAACCCCATACCATTACGCTTCCTCCACCAAACTTTACCGTCTTTTTGGTGTACTTGGGATCTAGTTGCTTGTTTGGAGGTCGTCGTACAAAAGTTCTTCCATCAGAACCACAGATATTAAATTTGGATTCATCCAAATGGCCTCTTGCGAATGCAATTCGCTTCTTCTTATTACCATCTGTTACCTTCGGTTTCTTAAGACTCTGGCATCCTCGAAGGTTGTCCTCCAAAAGCCGTTGTCGCACCGTCCTAGCCGCGATGTTTACACCATATTCTTGCTCCATGTGCGCTCTAATTTCAGAAGAAGTGGCAAAAGGATCTCTAAGAGCATGTCGGACTATAATGGAATCCTCCCTTTTCGTTGTTTTTCTTGGTCCGCATTTTCTTTTATCCGCAAATGTTCCATGGGTTTCATAATGCTTCAAAGCGTTTTGCACTTTTTTTCGCGAACAATCTATGTTCCGTGCAATTTTGCTGACGTTTTGCTCCTTCTGGAACATTAGCCATATTAACCTCCTCTCCTCCGGCGTAGAACTCTTGTTTAATCCCATAACTATTTCTAAATACACTTAAACACTTCAAAATAATACTTTATAACTCACCACAACAATAGGATGAATGAAAAATAACGGCTTTAAATGAAACGCAATTTTTTGTTTGGGTGTGCTAATTAAAATGCCAATGCGAAAATAAAAAAAATATAAAGCAAAGCCTACTGAAATTTCAAAATTTGAACATTTCAAAATGTGATTAGAGATTGTTAAATATGTAATATGAACATATAATAATTTATAAATTATGTTGTATTATGAAATAAGGCACAAGTTTATTCTTTTATGAGGGTGTGCTAATTAGCGTGCCAGCACTGTATATATTTTTATTTTCAGTATTAAAAATTAATAATTTTCATAAAAGCATCCAAATATAAAGTAAAAGGATTTTTGGCCGCATTTACACTAATATCCAAAATTTTACTTCAGTGTTTTCTGTCATCAAAGGTCAAAATTTTAACTTTCCATACTGAACAGTTAAATATTTATGAGTCTGACTTATTGACAACCGACTCTCACTATTGTATCCATTAACCCAATTCTATGACAGTATTCGACAAAAATTCCTAAGTAAAAAAAACAGCATAGAATATAATTTTAAATTAAACTAATTTTGATTTTATTTAATTTTCTTATAACCTAAGACTTACAAAAGTAAATACAATTGCTTTTATAAAGAGCTATTATTTAAATATTCTTTTAAATTATGAATCACTTTTACTCTTCTTTAATTCTTTGGAGAAATTACCACACAGTTTTTTCTTTATATCACCACCATGCATCTGGAGATACTTGATTACTGATTGTTCATCTAATTTCTTCTCTTTATTGAGCATTAAAGCAAACTTAGCCAGTTCGTACTTAATTTTTTGCTTCAAAATAGCTCTTTCCAATGAACGCTGCAATACCTTATCCTTTTTGTAATCGTCGGCTGTGGATGTGTTTTTCGATACTAGACCTTCAGTTAATTCCAATTTTGATTTTGCTAGTTTTATGTAATGACGTTTCTTACGGGCAAGTTCTCTGCGGTACACTATAACTTTATAAGTCAATGATGTTGCGTTGAGTTCTTGTTCGGTTGATTGCTGTTTAAATTCATCCATCATTATGAATACACTTTACTGCAGATATATCGGAGGTGTTAACGATGACACAATATTTGGAAAACTGTTGCTCTAAATCAATTTTGCATCAGCTTTTATAGTTGTGAAATTTGCATCAACCCTTTAAGCTACCTACCTGTCCCATATGTCCTTAAAATATGTGATTTGAAATTTTCATTTAGGATGTTTCACATTTTATTGGGTGCAATAAAACTAGCAATTGCTACCGTACTGCGATATCTGAAACTACCGCAATAAAAAAAAAATCAAAGGATAAAACCATCGTTATGCATTATTATCCGAAATACATCATTACGAGTGTGTTATGAAAACCATAGCAGTTAATGCGAGGTAATGAAGGGAGGGAAAGAGGTTATGATTCAGCTTTTGTTTTTTTTTTCTGGTTTTATCTGTGGAAAGGTCCTATTTTCGGTAGGATAATCAGTGTGTGATCAGAGTAACCCACAATTACCAGTAATAAGATAACGACACGAATTTAGTAAAGATGGAAGATGGAAGTGCAGTTTTTTTTGTGAGGCGCAATTGAGCAGTGTAGATAAGTGGTAGTTCAATGATGAAGATATTGTAACATAATGTAGCATAATAACTACGCTCCAACAACTATGCAACACATTCCGAAGCGTCTTTTCATTCGAGGTTCGTGTCCACAGTTCGTGTCCACGGTAAGAGACGGATATTATCTAAGACGACGTCACGGAATTAAGAGAGAATTATAACCGCAAGAAATTATTGTCATCTTGGAATTATTACATCAGAATTTTCTTGTTCCAGTGGTCGAAGAATTTGCTAGAAGTTTCTGGCTATCAGAAATGCTTCTATATAAGGACAGATGGCGATCGAGGCAGGGCAGTTGGTTTTCGAACCGCACGAAGAGTTGGTTTTCGAACCGCACGGAAAAGTGATAATAAGCGAAGTTGTAATTTTGTGATAAATTGAAGGTTTAGAGTAAACAAGAAGAAGTAATTAGTTTGGATTTGTGAATTAAGTAGAAGAAAGGAGATAAAGTGTTTAAGAAGAAAGAGACCTTGTAAGAAAAGAATTTGCGAAGAATAGTATAGTGTGAACTTGAATTGTTCTATAGTCTAGAAAAATAAAGAAATAATCTCACAGAATATCGTTTTATCTACTCTACTATATTACAGTATTGAAGTAGTCATAGCGTATTCTTCTTTCAGAATTGAATTGAGACCAATGATAAGTTTAGAGAACGAGTTGAAAGCTACAGGAATCACTTTTACAGCAAACATGAGAAATGTTTACTCTATTAAAGAGTGAATTTATAGCAATTATAAATAGCCTATAGAGCTCAGGACTCAAAAGAGTCAACCTATATTGCCTTAAAAAAAATTGTAAGATCCACCCTCCAAATTCACGACTTATATCTCGAAATGGGTTTATCATCTGCATTTAGTTACACCCTTTGTCTTCATTGGAGACATTTGTAAAAAGTTCTCGAAAGTTCCAACAAGCGGCTTTTTGGCAAAGCTAATGTGGCTGAATATGCACAAAATGGCTATTGATACCGATTTCAACTACTCGGCAGGAAACGCGAAGCACGATGTGGGAAGATGATCAGCTTAGAGTGATAGTAAGTCCAAAAACATACATTCTAGCCAACTTGTGAATAAAATTGATTATGTGCTGGGTTTGTTATACCTTAAAGTTGAAAACAACAGGAATATGCTCAGTAGACTATTCAAAACATGTACAGGACAGATTGCAACATGACTACGCTTCTGGGACTGACACTGTTCTATGGTAAGATCACAGTTTAGAGGGAAAAAATAAAAGTTGAATTCCAACTTCTTTCAACTTTCCCCTTAATTATTTGCCATTAAGAGGTATGTCTTGGCATGGTGGTGACAGATCATCATCATAAAACATTCAAACAAAAATGTTTCTTGAAATAATCGAATTGTGGGTGTTTTCAGTGTAATCCTTTAAAGACCTCTGTGACTTATCTTTTTTTTATTACGGCAATTTCAATTATCACAGACGTAATAAGCTTGCTCCTAATAAAGTGAAAAATTCCCTAAGCGTTTTAAGGACATATGAGACAGGTAGGTAGCTTACAGTCTGTATTTGTAGATGCAAATTACACAACTATAAAAGCCGATGCAAAATCACTTCAGAGCAACAGTTTTCAAAAATTGTGTCAACGTTAATATCTCCGACATACTTGCAGCTCAGTCTATTCAATATGAAGGACGAAGTAAAACTGCAATCAACCAAACAAGAACCCATAGCAACATCATTGACTTATAAAGTGATAGTGTACCGCAGAGAGCTTGCCCGTAAGAAACGTCACGTAAAGCGTTACGTAAAACTAACAAAATCAAAATTGGAATTAACTGAAGGTCTAGTATCAAAGAACGCATCCACAGCCTACGACTACAAAAAGGATAAGACATTGCAACGTTCATTGGAAAAAGCTATTTTGAAGCAGAAAATCAAGTACGACCTGGCTAAGTTTGCTTTATCGCTCAAGGAAGAGATTAAATTAGATGTACGATCAGCAATCAAGCGTTTACAGATGCATTGCAGTGATTTAAAGAAAAAGACTGGGTGGTCATTTTTTCAAAAAATTAAAGAAGAATAAGAGTTACGAGTATTCATAATTTAAAAGAAAACTGAAATAACAGCCTTTTTTTTAGAAGGTTATAAGTTATTAAGTTATAATTTAATTTAAAATTACATACTCGTACTGTCTGATAATTTTGCTACTTGTGAAGTTTTTTTTTTAAATCAATTGTCAACTGATGACGTGAATTTTTTTTTCAGCTCAAAAATGAATGCATCCGCCGGAGTATTCAAATATTTCTTTTACTTTAGTGTTATACTTTATATTCCATTACAATTATTCTTAATTCTAAGTAAATAATATTGAATAACTAAAACTGAATATATAATCACGTAAGGAGTGGAAATGGTATCAAGCGTTCTTGTATCCTCTAATAAGTAAAATAAAATACTGTAAGAGCCAAAAAGAGCTAAAAAAAAATAGCAACAGAAAAAGGCGTGTATAAAATATTTGACGTGAGTACATACATGTAAGTTTGTTGCAAATAAAGGGGGCAATCGAATAAAGAAATCGTCTAATGTGCTCTGTTCTAACAGCTGGAACTACCACGCTGCTTCTACAGGGTGTGTCATTTAAGCATCTGGCAACTTTGACATCTGTTTTCAGATCGGCTTATGACAGCCGTCGTTCGAAGTGTCAGCCCAAGTACACGCCACCACAACTCGTTATTGTAGTGCAGTTTTACATTCAAAACATGTTCTCAATTGTGAAAATGTGCATATTGTGCAAAATATCGAGTGAGGGAAGCGCCTTCAGACCACACCATCAGGCGTTTACACCAAAAATTTATAGGCACCGGCAATTTTGGTAATGCCAATCATCAAGGCTGATATCGTCCGAGGCAGTCTGATGGAAACATTGAGGTTGTATAGGTTAGTATTCAGAGATCACCGACAACATCGAGTCTTTTGCGGTTGAGCATCCCTCGCACGTATCACCATTCGCACTGATTTGTAGTTATTTCCGTAAAAAATTCAATTAACGCAACGACTTTTACCGATCGAAAAGCCACGTTGCTTGGATTATGCGAATTGTGTGGTGAACATGGCTTAAATCGACGATGATTTTTGGCAACAAATTATCATGAAAATATCGCAGCCGTAAGTGCTTGAGTTCAAAATGAGCCAAATCAGTCGATTCCACATCGTTCACATTTGTGAAAAAATCTTGGCCTATACCCTTACAAGATCAAATCAACTCAAGAATTGAAGGATCTTGATCACTTGAAGCGCCGAAAATTCTCCGATTGGGCTCTGCAAACGTCTTTGTCAATAAGCAAAATAGACTCCATTAGATCCACAAAAAGTGACCGTGTGGCGTGGATTTCATACCGGAGGAGTGATTGATGATATTTTTTCGTCGACGAAAATGATCGCCATGACTATTTTTGGACAGAATTGGATGGACTTGACAACAGTGATATGTGGCTCCAAGAAGATGGTGCCACATGCTACACAGTCGGTCAAACAATTGATCTATTGAAGGAGAAGTTCTGTAATCGGGTGATCTCGAGAAATGGTCCGGTCGGATGGCCAGCTCGTTCATGCGATTTAACGCCGATGGATTTATTAGAGGAGCTCAGAAACAACGTTCCAGCCGATACGTGTGGAAGAGTGGCTGCAAACGTGCTCGCGGTGGTCATATGAATGAGATCGATTTCCATACTTAAATTTAGCATATGCACTATATCCGGAATAAATTTCAGCCCGATATCGCAATTATTCTGTGTTAACTGTTAACTCACTTTATTGCCAAGTGGAATGCCATGGGTGGGGAGGTCTTGCCGGAGAGAGGTCATGGATATGTGCCAAGTAGCGATAATTTTCAGGATGGAAATATTCTAGCACAGATATTTATTATTTTTTTTTGTTTCCTTTTAGAAAAGTAAAGGAATTAAGCTATGGTAATGATCATGGGATACGTTTTCAAAAAAAAAAAAATAATGAGATTAATCGTAGTTGCAGCCTACAAGTCTCTGGCAAATCCCCCCATGTGCTGCGTATTGGAAAAACTGCACGTAACTTTTTTTTTATTATAATGATTTAAGTAACACGATATTATACCTCAACACGAACTCCATCAATAATTCAAAAAAAAATACTAATAAAAGCTAATTACTCATCTGGAAAACATTTACATAAAGGACCACAAAACAATTTTTAATACGAGTATCTGCACATAACACCGTCAAACTTTCTATAGAATATAAATACATGGGCGTCGTGGTTCACTGGTTAAGTACGCGATCACTGAACAGGAGATCAAGGTTCAGATCCCGGAAAAAAACAAAGAAAAAACTTTTCTCACGGGCCCACCTCTCGGGCTAACGTCTCCGAGAATAAAATTGTCATAAGAAACTTTTCTCTATCGCGTTTGATAGTGTCAATCAGTGTCAATCGGGAATTTATTTGGCGTGCCTTGCGCAGGAGAGGCATTCCGGATAAATTAATAGCAATTATCAAAGCTACATATGATGGGTCCACATGTCACGTTTTGCACAGAGGAAGGCTGTCTGAGGAATTCGAAGTCCAAAGTGGGGTTCGGCAAGGCTGCATACTTTCACCAATATTGTTTTTATTGGTGATTAGCGATGTGCTGAATGCGGCCTTATCAACAGGAAATGGAGGAATTCGATGGACTCTTACATCTGAACTCAAACACCTCGACTACGCCGACGATGTATGCCTACTGTTTCACAGAATAATGGACCTTCACCAAATGACAGCAAATGTGGAGAGGGAAGCAGACGTCGTTGGGCTGAAAATTAACTCGGCAAAAACAAAAATGATCAGCCTAGGACCAAACTCATCAACTCATATATGCATTGCTGGACAAATGGTTGAGAGAGTAGAGAGTTTCCAATACCTTGGGAGTATTGTCTCAACCGATGGCGGAACCGAACTGGATATAGCCAGCCGAATAGGTAAAGCAAAATCTGCGTTTGGGATGCTATCCATAGTTTGGCGAAGTAATGCAATTAGCTTAAACACCAAGCTACGACTGTTCCGTTCCAACGTTGAATCCGTGTTGCTATATGGATGTGGTACCTGGAGAGTGACCGTCACTATCACGAGGAAGCTGCAAACGTTTGTCAATAGGTGTCTACGTTACATCTTAAGGATATTCTGGCCAAACCGTATCTCTAACGAACAGCTTTATCAGAGAACGGGCCATGAACCTATAGGCACAACCATACGACGACGAAAGTGGCAGTGGATCGGTCACACTCTCCGAAAGAGTGACAGGTCCATAGCTAACCAAGCGATGCAATGGAACCCGCTTACCCAGGATGGCAGGATACGCGGCGGTCCTAGGAGTACGTGGCGCAGAACAGTTGAGAAGGAAACACGGCAACTGGGAAAGAGTTGGGGAGAGCTGAGGCACATTTCCAGAAATCGCACACGATGGCGCGTAGGCGTTGTAGAGGCCCTAGGACCCACAAGGGGATACAGGACATAAGTAAGTAAGTAAGTTTCTCAATCGAAAAAATTGCTCTTCGGAAACGAAATAAAACTGTCTCTGTATGGGGCTGTTAGCACCAAAATATTTACTTATTTAGCCCAACTTAAAGGTCAAATTCGGATCATACGGAAACGTATGAACACTTCTAATCTGATTTTCTTGGGGACGAAAATCTTATCATAACCTCACCGTGCTATAAGGTATGCTTTAACGAATCCTCTTAAAAATTCGAATTTTAGTTAGTTTATTCCTCAAGGAGCTTGTATATTACTGCTTTAATTTATGTGAAATGAAAATGATAAAAGACAAAGTTCTCACATGAGACTTTAAATTTGAATAAATTGCAAACATAGATCTCTCGTAGGACCACTGGTGGAGTAACTGACCGTCAAAGATCCGGGCGCCCTTGCACTGTCAGAACTCCACAGGCGATCAAAGTTAACAACCCACTCAGAAGGCAGAAAATCTTGCCACGAGAAATGAAGAAATCTCAGAAATCCAGGAAACAAGATTTGAGACTCAAAGAATATAAGAGATACACTGGCCACAATCTAATTAAAGTGAAAGCGGAGTGAAGGATACGCCACCGGTGCAGACAATGGTCACAGGAAAATTGTATTCATGGATGAAAAAGTGTTAAGTATTGAGGAATAGTTCAATAACTAAAATGACAGAGTCTATGCCTGTTCATCCAAGATGCATCACAACTCATTGGTGGGGAGTAAGAGAGTAAAAGCAACATCATTGTGAAGGGACTTAACGAACAGTTGTTTTCAAACAATCAGTGGACTTTCCAACAAGACTCCGCGCCAGTCAGAAACAACACAAAGGTAGCTCCAAAAACTGTACCAGACCTCAATTCTTTGGATTGTAAGCTGTGGTCTATTTAAGAGGCGATGGCTTGTTCTATTCCACACCCAAATATTGAGTTCTTGAAGCCTGCAGTGGACAATTTTCCAAAGGATGAGGCGCGTACTGTGATCGATTTATTTGAAGATGTTATTGATGACATTAAGTTGAAAAAATGATATCGGTCAGATGACCACCTTGAGGAGATGTATATTTGTGCTCGTTTTACGCCATTTTGAATTGTTGCTCGCAACGCATCTGGTTCCAAATTTCTGATTTTTTCCTTCAATGTTGGCTTTTAAAACTTCCACGGTTTGTGGCCGGCCAGTTCAAATCGCCAAAATGGGAGATCACACGGCCCGGAAATTGGTGATTCAAAATCTCCAACATTGCCCGAGCTGTGTAAGCGGTTGTTCCATCCTGCTGGAAGCAACAATGCTCGAGACCCAATTCAGCAACTTGCGGCAAAAAAAAAAAATTATCTGTCTGTAGCGCTCACCAATTACGGTTGCCGTGGTCTCGAAAGTCCTCGGCCACAGCAGTGATATTCTCGGCCTAACGAACAATACCGGCCGACCACTTCTCTAGTGGACCCAGTTTGCAAGAGACGCTTTATTGTTGGCGCACGTGGTGCAGCACGATGAGGAAAACGACGACGAAATTCACGCTGCATTAAAACAACAGACCGGAAATTGGTCAAATAAGCAGTAATAATAATTCCGCGTTCTTCAGATGTGTGTCGCTTACTGTCAACTAATTCTCTATCTGTCTACGACATAAATGTCAAAGCACAATGACATTTGACGCCATTTGCAAAAATTAAGGTACATTCACATTATGACATTACTTTCGCCCCACCTTGTACGAATACTTGTTCGGTTTTATTTGATCACTAAAAATGCGTGTAGCATTTGTCTAGGTACAAAAATATTAATATATGATTACGGTCTGATAATCTAAGATTACTAAAATTAATAGCAAGCAGAGAAAAATATGAAACTTGTTTGTCTGAAATTTTCGACCTATCTGAAGACATGTACCTATATTTTATCAACAGCAAGTCGCTACTAAATGTATAAATAATTTAGGCATTCTTCACTTAAAAGCACCACATTCCCATTCTCGAAATCGACAATTTATTACATTCCCCTCAAGTTAATGGCACCGAGTCAGAGGGACTTTTATCAGAGAAAAATAGCCGCCGCATTAACATTAGAAGCAGAAAAAGGCCCCAAACCAAAAGTTTTGCTCGTTACTTATCTATTAATAAATATGCGAAATGATTACGTTTTTTTATTATCCTGCGTTCTTGTGTGTTTGTTTCCTTGCAGGCCATCATAAATGTCGTGAATACTGGCCGCCCAGCATAAAGCCCTACGAGAAGGCCTACAATATTTTTCTGGATATAATCTTATTAATAATTCCGGTTGTGGTGCTTACAGCAACTTACTCGCTCATATCAAGGACACTCTGGCATGGAATGCGGGCGGAGAAAGTGGCGAAAAGTACGCAATCAAGTAAGTTACATATTTTACTTATTTTCTCATTCACAGAATGATGCTGCTTCTTTAGCGTTGCCTTCTGCATAGAATTACTTCTGCTTCAGCCACATAAGTAAACCTTTAGACGGATTAAGTATCTCCCCCTGGCCCTGTGGGACAGCGATAAAGTGCAAAGTTTATTATATTTATTACGACATACATACATGGAGGAGAGCGAGAGTCTTGTGGTTTGGAAATAAATTCAAATCCTTGTGCGGTTCGTAATTTAATTTTGGCGGGAGAAATTTTTCGCATCAAATCGAAACACAAAATCACGCATAATTTAGCGAAATTATAACTCGGTTGGGTTGTGTTGTGTTCCATCCGGATCAATGGCTGGGTGGTAGTGGTGGGTTAATAAGGAAAAAAATGTACCTCATCAGGCATGCATAATCCTACTTTTAGGACGGAGAGTCATTTACTTTGAAATTCACAAAAAGCAACAAAAGTTTCGATTTCAACAGCGCGTATCCGAGTGGAAGTAATCCCACCGGAATGAAGAAAGTCGGAGATGAGCTTGCGAATTAAATTGATGAATAATTTTGATTTTGGAAACGAAAAGATGAAAAAGAATATGGACAAATTTTTAAGAACATGATATGTTTGATATTTTGCTAATACTGAGTGTGGCTTTGAGCTTGAAAGTTCATTCCACTGATGTAGCAAATGACGCATATCCGGCACACTGATTACAGGATTTTTATCTTACTGCACAAATGAGAGGAACTGCTGATATATCGTTTAATAACCTTTGTCGAATGTGTTTTCAACTTTGGAAATATTTCTGTAGGAATATGAGTACTAACGTTGTTCGGCAGTGGTAGAGGTCTAGTCTTCAATCACGTCTGCCCTTCTGTTAAATTGGTTTTACAATTTGTATACCCATCTTGAATTTGCCAGATTTAGAGGTATACCTATTTTAGATCTTAGTGTATTATTTGTCCTTAAAGGACTTGCATATGGTGTTGGTTGATTTTGAAAAAGCCTTTGACAGACAAACAAGAGGACTCTTATGGGTGGCGCTAAGATAACGAGGAGTTCCAGAAACCTACCAGCGCAATATCATGTGCATACATGTATGAGGGAGCAAGGACAAGAGGAAAATGTCCCGCAGGAGTCACCTAAGAGTTCCCAATCAAAGTCGGTGTACACCAGGGAAGCTTCCTCAGTACTTTGCTATTTATTGCAGTCCTTGATTATCTGCTTGAAGGAAAAGTGACGGACTCCAAAGTGCATCAGTTATTCTTTGCTGATAATGAAGATATCATAAGTGAAAATCAATCGTCCCTGCAACGAGCACTTGATGTATGGGTGGATGTTTTGGAGGGAAATGGATACCGAATTAGTTCAAAAACAGAGTATCTGTGCTGCTCGTTCTCTGATACACACCAGCCTATTCCAGATATTTACTTGAATGGAAAAGTACTGCCCAAGAGCGAAAAGTTCAAATATCTGGGATCTATCATCAATAGCGAAGCAACTTGTGATGATGACATCAATCATCGCGTAAGCGTAGGGTGGATGAAGTAGCGGGAAAACTCCACAATCTTTTGTTACCGAAAAATGTCCCCTAAGCTGAAAGGAAGCTCTACACCGCAGTTGTACGCCCGATTGGCCTCAGTGACGAAGTGATCCGAAACCGAGAAGACTGCTGGCGGACCAGTAGGGATACAATAAAGTGGGAGGGTTGTGATCCTTCTACTCCGGATCATAACTTCGCCGTAAGGAGAAGAAGAAGAAGACTAATTGTACCAGGAAAACTTTGCTTGCTATTTAAAATGAAACTGTGTAGCTTAGGGCTCACCCGCTCTACATTTTGGAGAGTATCTACCAAGGTGAACAAAATCACTTTAAGGATTGTGTCATCCTAGTGGGATATAGGACATCAACAATACCTGGCTGATATCGTACTCGAGCGCAGAGATGAACAAGAAGTTGTACAGGGTGGTGCAAAATGGCCTTTATAGTTTGAATTCGTTATACACATTGAGCAAAAAAACGCTGCACTATGAGCATTTTAGGATTTTATGGCTTTCGGGTGCATTCCTCTCATATTTTGAACACATATGTAAGTACGACTGCAGTTTTTCTATGATATGCTTATTATTTTTGATGTGCAAAAGAAAAAACACTCAAGTCGATAACGCATTAGTGCTCTAGACCGCGACAAAGTGTTTTGTGAACCGTTAACGAATTTTACGATGATTTTGTGTGAAGCAAATAAAGGACGTATTCGTGCTCTTCATATCGAAATTTTTTTAAATAGGCGGCAAGAAGGAACTTTGGAGCGCATGTCTCTGAAAAACCGATTCGCAACCGGTACGGAATTGAGAAAAGACTTCAACGTGGGGTGTTCCACGCCGGCTAAATGAAGTGGGTCTTCAAGCTCGTAGACCTACAAAAAAGCCAAGAAAAAAAGATTGATATAGGCCAAACAGCCAACGATTGGAAAAAAGGGGAATCCAAATTTAATTTGATTGGACCTAACGGAAAGCGAGGAACGATATTTAGACGAATGTTTGCTTCCCACCGTTAAGAATCCACCATATGTTATGGTTTGGGGATGCATAACAAATTGGAGGCCTGGCCGTATTTTACGTTTGAATGGTTCCGTAAATGCAGCGAAATACAAAGAAATCATTGCTGATGGTGTTGTTCCTACAATAGAGGAGTTATGCTGCTACATCCCAAATCCCGCTCCTTGTCGTCACGTTCATTCAGTAAGTAAAAACAAATTTTGACCTAAAATTTAAACTCAATACCACTTCTAAATATTGTTTTCTTTCGATAGATAAACCAATGCAAGGCAAATATTGGCCTTGAATCCTTAAATTGGCCAGTAAATAGCCCTGATCTTAATATAATAGAGAACTTGTCGTCAATTATAAGTCAGAAAGTACGCAACTATTAAAGAGCTCACAACAGCTCATAGACGAAGTATGGACTAAAAACATAACAACAGGGGAAATCCGAAAACTGTATGACTCTATACCATGAAGGGTCCAAGCGGTCATAAAGCCTAAAGGCGGTGCTACAAAGTACTAAGGAAAAATAAAACTAGATTCCCTGTAATAATGACTAGTTATTGTTTTTCAATGTTCTCTTAATTACTTTTAATAAAAAAAAGTGTAAAAAACTACCCTCCTGTATTTTTTTTTCTTTTTTTTTTTATGTTTAGTAGGTACCATAAAAATTCCTATTTACACCCTTTTCTGCTAGCGTCTACCTGCTCTTGTACTTTTGTCGCAATTGTGGGAAATTTGGCCACAAATAGGTAGTTAGTGTTAGGAAGGACAATGCCTCATAAACAAATTATAGATATATTTAAATTTCTGTGAAAGATGCATGGGTGCGGTATCTTTTTAGGCACGAAGTGTAACGTTTCTCTTTCAGAGTAAGTTGTATTTTTTTCTTTACGAGAAAATTTCTGAAAATTTCTGTGTATTCTTTTGAAAGACGATTCTTGACAAAAAAAATAAAAAATTAAACTTAAGGTGACTACACAATTTATGTTAATTTTCAGGGACTTATTGACCCACCCTGGTAAGTCCACAAATGGTGAATTTTATTAACCTAAACGTGAAAGATTGCGACTTGCAAATTCTGGTCATTTTCTGCTCCGTACATTCGTGCCTTTTGTAGTAAAAACTTTAGTTTTCACTTGGGGAATGGTAGCTGGCTTATTAACGTACACTCGTTCTTTCAAATAGGTCCAAAGAAAAGAGTCGGGAGCAGTTAATTGAAGTTGCTACTGTGCGAAATAATACGCTAATCGAAGATGCCCCCTAACAGAGCCGTTGTGTCCTTTGCAGAATGTGCTGTGGCTCCATCGTGTTGGAACCAAAGTTGTTGATGGTTTTGCACAGCTAGTCTAAAAAAATTGAGTAGTATTGATGGTAGCTGCAGCACCGGCTTCATATTCAAAGAAATATGAGCCAAAGATCCTTTCGGACGATACACTGCACCAAACAGTACACTTAATTGGGTGTAATTTTCAGAGATGAACTGCTCTTGGAATTTCCGTGGCTCATGTCCTGCAGTTTTGCTTGTTAACAAAGCCATTTAACTGGAAATGGCTTCGCTCATTATTAAATTGTGAATGAAATCAGCATTTTGCTCTGGTTTTTCCTGCAACGAAATGACATAATCAATCCGCTGCTGATACTCTGTCGGCTTCAATTCTTACACAAGATAGACTTTACGTGGGAACATGTGCAATGTGTCCAAAATTCTCTGAATGGAAGGTCTCGTTGTTGATGTTTCTGGACTATCCTGCACACTCTCCTTCTTGCCAAAAACGTGCAACCAGACGATTTATTCTTAGCACTGTGGATGCGATCCGCACATTAGAATATCGACGATATGCACGCTGTATCGAAACAATTGACCGTTAAAAATAATTTTGAGCCACCATGTATATGACTGAAAGTAGATGTGGGCACGTGGCGCAGTGGATAAGTCAGCGATCACTGAGCGGTTCCAATTCCATGAAATACCAATATCAATGAATGCCACCATTGTGAACTTCATGGTTCAAAAGTAATCTTAAGGCATGTCGTAGTGCACCCAAATTTCTCTCAAAGCTTTAATAAATAAAGGTGCTTAACCCATTCACTGAGATCGACATTCTAATCGTATAAGTCATAGGGTATTGAGGTTTTAAATGGTCAAAAACAGTGAGTCTAGAGATAATATCTATCAGGTCCCCAGATATAAAATATGGTCTTGCAAGAGTATGCTTATCAATAACAAAGGACATAATTTCATTTCACCAATTATGGAGGTATAAGCCTCCGAAACACCGCTTGTACAAATCCATTCAGTGCAACACGCTCTCGTTGCAATTAACAGTGCATCTTAGGAATGGCAAAGCCATATTGACAAATTCATACGCTTATTGCTTTTAAAGCCACGTATTACAATTCTGAGCGACATTAGGAATTTATCTGCTATCAACGTTGTATAAATCCTCCATCGTCCTAGTCGAAATGTATGGTGGAGAAGCATTACCTTTCTCAAATCCATACGAAAATGTCGTTAGAACTTGCGATATGCAATTGATACTCTAATCCGTTTTGAAGGTACATTGATTTAGGAGGAGATTCATTGTACTAGATCAAGAAGAGGGGTTGCTCTGGCCCACAGATTTACCAACCTTGATGGAGCAGCGTGCATTCTCTTTGCCTCCCCTTCTCTACCCCTTACTTTTCGTTTTAGAAAGGCATTCTCAATGTAGTGGTAGTAGTAATCTTATTAATCTCTTTCGTGCATAGAGTAAAGGAGTTAGTTTCATAACCAACGTCATCGCTCAGTTTTTTTGGATTTGGACGCAAGATGCTACAAATTTCTGAGAGGAGGTGCGGTCGGTCTGTAAATGGATTGGTCCCAATATGTGGACAAACCATATGCGACTGAAAAAGTTTTACTAGGCCTCCAGCCAGAGTACTATTGATTGGTTGTCAGTACATCCCCAAGTTAGTGTGGATGACCCTAATGGACAAAAGTCCGTGCAGATTTATCTACTTGCGAGGTTCATTTCACACATGTCCGACGTCGCGTATTCGATATGTAATTTATAATACCATTTTCCGGAAATATGTGAACGCTTTTATTGATTTCTATAAGCCTCGATGTGGTGTATTCGATTTCCGATATGTATAAACAAGACTAAAGCAATTAAATTTAGTTGGCTTCGAGTAATAAAATAAGTTAATGGCCCTCTGGCTTACAATAAATCGTTGCTTGCTTTCAAAATCTTGCACAGTACTTTATTATATTTTTAATCATATTTCTCTGTTCATTTTCAACAGCAGACAATTTAATGGAAGTCTTCATCAACAAAAACGGCTCCCCAAGCAATCGTAGTTTCGTCTCGTATCGGGCGACATCTCGTGATAACCTTGCACACTACGCACAGTATAGCAGTAATTGCCTGCAAACTCCGGTCACATTTAAGGAGTTCTCCTACTCAACCCGGAGAAAACACGGTCTTCGAAGGTACGTACACTCAACCGAATTCCTTTTCAATCACATAATACTCGTAATCCTTCGAAATTACATTTACCAATAAACGATATCTTCCCTCTTTTTTGTCTTTCACAGGACGAACATCGAAAAGAGTCTCCAAAACAAGAAACGGGTGATAAAAATGTTATTTATGGTAGTTTTAGAATTCTTCATTTGCTGGACACCATTGTATGCCATAAATACTATCTCAATGTTCAACCCATCGTTGGTGTACCAAAATCTCGGATACTCCGGAGTGATTTTCTTTCAATTGCTGGCTTACTCATCGAGTTGTTGTAATCCCATAACGTACTGCTTTATGAATCGGGGGTTTCGAAAGGCGTTCTTAAATTTATTTCGGTGCTTCAAAAGATTTCGTTCCCCCAAACGAAAAATCAGCATTGGAGGAGGTGCCACTCAAGAGACTGACCTCGAAATAAGTAAATTGCATTGCCAGCGGATTTGTACCGATTCAACGCTGTCGTACTGATTAAGGCCTTACGACGAAGAGACGCAGTGCACACAGTTTTAGACTGCAGAGCTACGTTTATAAATAAAGACACACAAACACACATCCACATAACGACAAACAATCTGAATAATAATCAATCGTTTTTACGTAATCTTCCAGTATTTATAGTTTCATTTTTATGTTGAATGTACATACGTACATTATAGCGTATATAACGTTTAAAGAAACCAGACCAAGCTTTTTTGATCGGAGGTATAGTAGTAACTTGAATTCCAAGGATATTTTGTAAAAATAGTTTTTGCGAGACAACTTAAAAATCTGACTCAAAAGGTCAACATCAACCTATATCAAATCCTTACCCTTAGCAATAATGCCCTGATTATACCGATGTCAGTAATCCCATTTTGTAATGCGAATGTTGCCATTGGCTAATTGAAGTTCCATCCACAGTTATCTCCTACTTTAAAAAGGAAATATTTTTAATGATCAGCTAATTTATTAAAGACCAGCAAAATATGCTGGCAAAAAAGTATTTCACCAATAGGAAAATAAATCATCAGCAAGGAAACTATTTTTCAATCAGCAAAAAGTAATTTTTTTTTTTGAGTAGAATGTAATAAGGAAAAAGGAAAAAAACAATGCGTCAACAATAAGTAACCAAAAATAAATAAACAGTTATTCAACGAAAACTTGAACGATTGTAAATTTCAGAAAGTAATAGGTAGTAAAACAAATCACTCAAATTTGTCTTTTATTTCTTCTAAAGAACTGTTTCCATTTATTTTTGCTGAAAAAAAATATTTTTCTGATAATTTGCTTATATATACTTTTTTTTCTTATCGAAAAATTATTTTCTGCTGATCAAATGATTATTTTTTGCTGAGAATACATTTATTCAGCTCACCTTTTAATTTTCTTGCTAATCCTTTTTTGTTCATTTTTATTTTTATTATTTGCCGATCGAAAATTAAATTGCTAATCAAATAATTTAATTTTGCTGGTCGAAAAACCATTTACTGCCGTTCGATTAAATGGTAGCCACTAAACCCACTAAACCTAGACCTGAACTCCTAGCATATAGGCCAATGAGTTATATTCTACGTGGTCCAACTTTAAGGGGACTGTATTGCAATGTGCTGTATTTGTACCAGAATAAACTTCTTATGTAATAAATTATGAATAATTCTGTAAACGAAAAATCTCGAAAATGAAGCATGATTGAGTAACAAACTACACACATTAAATAATTCTGGGGAAAAAACAGTCTATTGGCCGCCATTTTGTGAAATTGTAAATGCCTATGTTGTGAGGCACGTAGCCCCGTTCTTTTGGAATCATATGTCAATCATATCAATGTCTTCAATCTCAGGCCGAAAAAATTTGGTTATCATTCGATCATAGCGCAGAGATTTTAACCACAACAGTGTCGCCTTTGTCGGTTTCCAAAAAATACAGCCCAGTCACGCCCCCGGTTCACAGCGCACACCAAACTGTCACCTGAGATTCTCAGAACTCTAAGTTCTGCAATTTTTTTTGATTACATACGAGTAGCTGTCGAGCGAGAAACGAGTCTCATGGCTGAAGAAGATTTTGTTGGAAAAATCGGCGTCAAATTGTTGCTTTTCTAGCACCCAGTTGGCATATCTATGTTCTGCGCACTAGGCTTTAGTTGTTGTATCTTATAGGGATGAAGTTGCACATCCAAGCCCAAAATGCATCAAACGGAGCTGTAAGAAATGCCCAATTGTTGAACGCAGAGTGGAATTGACATTTCCGGGTTTCCGGCCACTGAGGCACTCATAGCGACTATGTTTTCAGATGATAAAGCACAGGCCTTACGATATTAGAAACACTACCAATTTGTTTGAATTTGGTGACTGTGTTTTGTGTTAATCTATCTTTAAATCGTGATATATAGATATATTACAGGGTGCAACAATTTTAATACGTTGAGCGGTGCTCAGACGATCCGTATTCTAAAATATCAAGGTAAGAACTATCTTTTTGTCACTATGGATGGTAGATGAATTTGATAGATGCTATATGGCAGGGATATGAATTCTCAACCTCAAAATGAATAACGCCTTACTATGATGTATTAGGCATGAGTTAGAACAATCCGGTAGAACTTAACACCGGTGCTGATGTACTAAATATTTTAAGAACGACTGGTCTTATATGATGAATTAATGCATACGTAAGCGAAGAAGAAGGCCGATAACGGAACGAT
The DNA here is from genome assembly GCA_963082735.1 of Pocota personata. Taxonomy (NCBI): domain Eukaryota; kingdom Metazoa; phylum Arthropoda; class Insecta; order Diptera; family Syrphidae; genus Pocota; species Pocota personata. The sequence goes on from OY720430.1 coordinate 3,108,142, forward strand.
AACACGAATTTTTTGATCGGGCGATCTATGATCGAGTCCTGTTGGGGGAAAGAAATATTTTGTCATTTTTTTTTAATAGTTTTTTTCAATTGACAAATTAGCCGTACACCGATAGATCAGTTTGTACGAGTAGAGCATTAGTGGCTAAAACCAAGTCTATTGTAGGTTTGATTCAGTCCTACTCGTATCTTTGTACAATTCTTCAACAAATATTTTATTCTAATATTCAAGCAACAACTGGTCTATCTAAAAATTTAGTTTATTCTTTTTAATCTGTTTTTGCTTAGCTTTCTTTAAATAAATGCATATTTCTCCATTATAAAGGGTAGAGTACTCATATCTGTTGATTTCTTTTTAAAAATGCTACAAAAGAATCCATTTAATATTTTTCAAAGATTTTTGCTTTATTGAAGGGTACTCCCTTCCGATTATTTATGGAAAATAATTCCATTTAAATGGCTGCCGCGGCTGGCTTTGCAATAGCCCATCCTGTCAACCCAATTGTGCGATATATTTTCGATGGTTCGAAGTGCTATTTCAATATAGCTCGATCAATATTGTGCTTAAATGCCTGAATCGTTCCTGGATTGTTAGCATAACTACTACTACTGCTACCTGCTAATATCTGATATACAAATAGTATATGAGCAACTTTTCTACGCTTTTCAAGCGATTGCATGTTCAGCAAGTTCAAGCGATGCTCGTAAGGAGGTAGGTTGAATCTGTTAGGCCACGGGAGTCCACGTAGAGCAAAACGGATGAACCTCTGTTGGACACACTCAATTCGATACGAATATGTATCGAGATAGGGAGACCAAATTTGTCTGGCATATTCTAGAATTGGTCTTACAAATGTGTAGTACAGGGATTTCGTGACGTAAGAATTTGAGAATTCCTTGGACCAACGATTCACATAATCTAGCACAGAATATGCTCTGCTAATGATATTGTCAATATGACTACAAAAAATTAAGCTCACTGTCGCAAATGACACCCAAATCAGGCAGAAAGGTGACAATGGGAACGGCACTCGAAAAAGTCCACCAACATCAAATCATAGCTCCACAGAGGCCAAGCAACATCACCAGAAGGGCTGATTACATGCTTATTAAACTTTGTGATCAAAATATTGATCGTTGGGCGGCTTGTATGGTACGTAACACCGTCTGCTGGAACCAAAGATCGATCAAGCTCATTCTTTCAGTTTCTAGGGGGAAAAAATGGGTTATCATGCCTACGTAGCGCTTTTCGTTATTGCCATCTTCATCTTCGAAGTAAAATAGGCCAATAATGCCACCATTCTACAAACCATACCAAACAGTCACACGCTGAGGATTGATGCATTTGCTCCTTTATGACTACGTCTGGGTTTTCCGAGCCCCAATTATGGCAATTTTTTTTTGCTTACATAACCGCCGAAATGAAAATGCGTCTCATCTGAACAAAATATTTTTCTCAGCGAAATCAACATCAATTTCGATGTGCTTTAAAGTGGAAACAGTGAAGTGATAACCAAGTGGTTGCTCATTTTCGTTCAATTCCTCAGTCAGTTTGACCCCTGTAAGGGAATAATCCGAAGTCTTTATGCATCGGACACTTTCGGTAACGGCAGCAATATTTTGGGCTGAGCTCATAGGACGAACACGAGGATAACTAGTGCCATCAATTAGCATGTCAATCTCACGAACTTTTTTCACAAACTTGCGTACAGCATTATTTCGACCGAATTTATTTTCAAAATTCATACCGTTTCACTGTACATAAATCGAGCCATTTAGTACCGCGGAGATATGATACTGTGCCTCTGTCAAATTTTTGAGCGCGGAAGAACTGTCAGTGTCAAAATTAAATGTAATTTAAAAAGAAGCCAGTACACCTGTTATTAGTGCAAATTCTGCAAAATGCAGCTCGGGTGTGCGGGATTAACGTTCATCTTATTGACTTTGATTTCTGCACTCATTCAGACAGACTGCATACTCGATCGGTAGCTAATAGTTTTTATCTGGCTTATACCATGTAAATAACCACACCTCCAGTAGTCGAAAAAGGTTGGTTTGCATCGACAATGTAATTATTTAAAAAAAAAATAATAATCTACCATACATTCATCTCAATCTTAACTGATAAGCTTTTTTCGAAATGTTAACATAAATAAAAATAGCAAGTAGTCCTCTTAAGTAAACTTTTTAAACAAGATAATAATTTTTTTTATAAATTTTAAATCTAAATTTAAATTTATTAAAGCAAGAGAATTTTAACGAAACAAAAAAAAAAAAAAACAAAAAACAAAATGGTGATATTGAATTTTAAACTATTAAGAGTAAAGTAATTATTTTTTGTATTTGTATTTAAATATTGACCTGTCGTTGGTTGGGCTTTGTTTAACTTGGATGGTCTCACAAAAATTTATGTAAATTTCCTAATTTAAGTTTGTAGATATTTTTTTTTTTTTCTTGTCCTTCCTCTTTCTTATGCAAGTGTCGCAAGGCCCAATAGGTAGTCGAAAATAATTTAATCAACAAAAAAGTAATAAAAAAATAAATCTAATATGAAAAAAAAAAAAATGAAAAAGATTCCTTTCGTCAGAAAACAAACAAACAAAACAAAAGAGAAACAAAATTTAATATTCTAATAAAAACTTCATGTCTGAGTATAAAAATTCATCAAAAAGTGTTTTTCTTTGGACTTTTCTTTTTCAGTCGGGTGCTGACCCAAGTCGATTGGTAAACATTTAAATTCGTGGACCGATTGATACATTATTATTCTTCAATTTCGCCCTTATGCACATACTCGCACGCCTTCTTTTTAGAGGAGATAAACTTGACCATCTGGCATTTGAATGGGGTGATGGGAATGGAGGCTGCTAAGGGATGATAAAAAAAAGCTTACAAGGGGTAAATAATTTAAATTGAGCCCAAGGATACAAAATATCGATAAAATACCTAACGCATATCATTGAAAGTGGATCGTCCGAAGATACATGGATAACATGGCTATATTGAAGATATAGGATGAGACACGTGGTTAGAAGTGTTTACCCAAGGCGTTTGTAACAATCCCTTTGAAGTGAAAGTCATGAAATGGGTTGCGAAGGTACTCCTCGATACGTGAGTTTAATTTTTCTAATTTCATGATAATGGAGACTTAACTTTTGTTCGGGTAAGCTAGAATGGTCCTTCGAGTGATGTATATTTTAGATTAGGTAATCGATTGGAATGTTAGGATGGTAGAAGGAAAGTTTTGGTAATTACATGTAATTTCTTTAAAAATGGTTCAATAGCATAGGAAACAGAGTACTGTTGATCATAATTTCCTTCACGAATGTTTGTTCTGGCGATAGAAAGGAGTTATTATTCGTAATCAAGGGTAGTTTAGTGAAAAGCATGAAGATAGTAAGCAATCAAATATAGTCAAATAAGTAATAAGGATTAGATTAATCGATAGTAGTCTAGTCGACTTTTGATCGACAACCACAGTAGAGGCCAAAATTACAAGATTAATTATTTTGAAGTTAGAAATGTACAACCAGCATTTGAAGGGACTTTCCGTCACTTGGACATCATGGACTTTCCGTCACTTCCACCTCATCGTAAAACATCAGCTAGTGTTGCACTCTCATCTTTTGTCCAAGGCTACCAACAACAATGGCGTGGAGAAAAGCCTTTTTCTCTGGAGGAAATTAATGCACTCCCCGCAGAGATGATCACCTCCCTCAGCAAGTGCACCACTAAGGCAGAACAATTCAATACCATCACTCAAATTGCGATTAAGTATTTGTATAGATCTAAATAATGAACATTAGTAGCTTAAACATAATATGTTGGAATGCTAGAAGCATTCGAGGTAAACAAACATAATTTCACTTCTTCCTTAGAACATTTGACATAGCATTTGTAACAGAAACTTGGTTGAATTCAATCGACTGTCTATCAAACTTGGAATACAAATGCTATCGTCTGGATAGGCAAGAGAGAAGTGGGGGCGGTGCTGTCGTTGTAATAAAACGTACAATTCAACACAAAGTACTTCTCATTGTATGTAAAAAATTGATTGAAACTATTGGCGTTGAAGTTCCTCTTGTTAATGGTCTCTTATTAAAAATGTATAGTGTTTATTTTCCAGGCGGAAAAGCTTCACTTCTAAAACGCATTAATATCCGCAATGACTTGTAAATACCAACGATTTATTTCTATTAGGCGGTGATTTAAACTGCAGGCATAGAAGCTGGGTCTATCTTGGAGCTAATGGGGTAATATTCTTGCAGATCTCAGCTCAAGACATCCATTTGATATTCTCTATCCACCTAGCCCATCGTACATTCCAGCAAATAGAAATTGGAATCCATCAACGTTAGATTTATTTTTAACGAACATATCTGACATCGTTACCCCACCTTTAACACTTAACAAACTGAGTTCTGATCATCTGCTTGTTAAATGTAGCTTAATATTTTCTCCAGTGCAGGACAGAAATCAATCTTTTGACTTTCAAAAAGCTGGAAAACTGGAAATTATATAAAAAACTGATGCGAGAAAAAGCTCTAGCCAACTTCATATACGAGTAGATCAAAATGTTAGTACATTTACCACTGCCATTATGGATAGCATTGAACGATCAGTGCCAAAGAAAACCATATCGCGACATTCATCAAATATTCTCCCACCACTAATTCGACAGATGATCACCTACAGGTCCAGATGGTGTCGTACGAGAAACGAATTCTACCTGGGCGAATATAAAAAAATTAATGTTCTCTTAAGAAACGCAATCTCAAATTTTAGAAACCATTCATGGAATGAAAGACTCCAAAGCTTAGATAAAGGTAGCAAACCACTCTGGAACATCATCATGATAACTAAGAAAAAACACATCCAGATTCCCCCACTTAAGGTTGGGAGTTCTGTTATGCTTTTCTGTTGTGAAAAAGCTAAAGTACTAGCTAATAACTTTTCAGAAAATCATTCAACTGCTAATAATATTACTCCTGCCATGAATACTCAAACCTCTGTCCAGCAGTCAGTTTCCCACCTTAATTCACACATGTTGTCAGATAGCCTTAGTGTAGTAATGTTAACAGGATTGAAAGACATTGTACATAATCTGAAAATCAAGAAGTCTCCCGGTTTTGATGGAATCAGAAATGTATGTCTTAAACATCTTCCCAATTCGTCTCTTGTACACTTAGCGGATATCTTCTAAATTTTGGATACTTCCCTAATGACTGGAAGGCTGCAAAAATAATTCCAATTTTGAAACCAGGCAAAGCTCCTAATACACCCTGCAGCTATAGGCCTATCAGTCTGCTTGGCTCCCTTAGTGCTTAGAAAAGATTATAAAAAACAGAGTTATATCTAGCATGATGGTTTGTTACATAAGCTACTAAGCGTTAATCTTCCATTGTATCTCGTAAAAATTATACAGTCGTTCCTAACATCGCTAAGTTTCAAGGTGTTTATAGATAGAAGCTTGTCAGACAGCAAATTAATTAACGCAGGTGTTCCTCAAGGATATGTCCTTGGTCCAGTCCTTTTTAATATATACACTTCTGATTTTCCCAAGTTGGTCAACTGTGATACTGGCAATACATATATCTATTCAGCGAATTCAATTGGTTCCAATGTTGGAACCTATCTGCAATCCGCTGTTAATACTATTGAAGCATATTGTAACTGGGAAATTAAAATAAATGCTTCCAAGACTCAAGCTATCTTTTTTACTCGTAAAAGAAAAGCTTGTCTACTTCCAAGCATCAATCTTATCCTCAATGGTAGTCAGGTTGAGTGGAACTCCAGTGTAAAATATCTAGGCATCCATTTAGACAAACACTTAACTTTTAATCTGCATGTGCAAGAAACAATTAAAAAAATAAATGTAACAATAAAGGTTCTTTATACATTCATATGCAGAAATTCACAATTGGACATCGCCAACAAAATATTAATTTTTAAAGCTATTTTTCAAGCAATCATGTTTTATGGATCTCCAATCTGGGGAAAGTGTGCAAAAACTCATCTGCGCAGACTTCAAATTGCACAAAACAAAGTTTTAAAAATGATCTTAAATCTACCCCGATTGTTCCCAACAGATATAGATAGACTTCATAAAATAGCAAACGTGGAAATGGTTACATCCAGAATTGAAAAACTCAACCATCAATATAACATTTCCTGCTTATCATCGGACAATGAGTTGATTTCAAATTTAGCTTCACGATAAGTTCTCTATTTTCGTTCTCTATTTTTCCTGTTACTTATTTATTTATTTATTTCATTATTTATCTTTATTTATATTTATTATATTTGAATTACACTTCATTTATACACTTGTTATTTATAATTTATTATATTTGTTATTTATCTATTTATTTTGTTATTCGCTTATTTTATTTATGTCATTTATTTGATTCCTTATATACTTTTTATTATTATTGTTGTGCAAGCTTCCAATTATGAAATCCACTATTAAAACTGCTTGTCTCTTTCCTCCAGCTAAATGAGACAGTATATCTTTAATGAAGGTTTTTAGTGGCTTTTCCTTCAAACATACATCTGTGATATATTATTCAAGAGTTAATATTAATATTCTAGTAGTACGGTAAATAAACCATATCTCTTCAATATATTGTACATAAAGAAAAATTTGTAAACATTTCTGCCACAATAAATAAATAAATAAATAATTATTTTGAAACTAAAGCATCTGAAAAATCACCAATGTTGCGGGAGATTCCTTTATGGTTTCTTTTCACTTTTTTCGTATCTTCACCAAGGTATGCGAATTTTGAATTATATCTAACTAAATGTACGTAAAAAGGAGTCAGTCATTGGGAAATTCTCGGTTCAAATATCTCAGTTGATGAAGTGGAAGACCTGCATAACACTGAGCACAAAATTCTTCTGAGATTCTTGTCTTTATATGGGTGGTTCTGAACTATTGATTTCTTTACGAGTTCACGACATCCGCTTATCTAACCTAATTCACGTTTTTTTTTTAATGAAAGTTGCCTTAGTCTTACGAAATTTAATGCTCATTTACACCAAGAAGTATTTCAGATATCAATGAGGTTATGTGTTCTTCTGTAGGTGGATCTGAAACTATCTTTTAACTCTCATTAGCGCACTATATTTTTGTATGAACAGCTTTCGATACAGTTATGTTTGCTCATATCTGGACCGTCATTAAAATGAGTTATTAAGGTGCATTTATACGAGTGACACATATAGTGACAAGAATAATATCTGAATGTCATTTCATAATGACACCATCGTTTACACGGCTTAAAATAATGACGAGTTAAGAACATTGTCATTATGTTTCATTATTTTATGACAAGTTTTAATTTTATACTGACAACGTCAGTCAAATGGGCATTTACACTAATGACAAATAATGACAGAATTTGAAAATGGCAAATCGAATTTTTTTTTTCAAAGTAGCCCAGTCAAACATCGTAGTATATTTGTTTCTATTTTAATTAGTCGTGCGCGAGTTTAGTTTTAGGAAATAAAACCGAAAAATTTGTACAGTGCACTGAAAATGGAAAACAAAAAAGTAGCTGCCTCTTGTTTTGCTGTTGCGTTGATCCTTAACACGTTCGCTGCCGCCCATATAACTTTGGTTTTTTTTTCCCCCGGGTGCCAATAGTTTTTTTTGCATAAAAGTCTATGTTTAGTGTTTATAAATAGTTCTGTGTTTTTGTTTTTTGTGTTTTGTCAATTTTTGTGTGTTTTATGGGTGTGACTACCGGCGGGCCACACGGCACCTGATGAAACTGAAATGCAGGAGATACCACGTGACCCGCCGGCGGTCACATATATTTTGATATACATTTTATCTCCTGAGAGGCTTTTTGTCAATAAGTGGCTTTTTACAATTAACAAATATTGATTGAAGTAAAATAATTATTTGGCAAACAACGATTTCGCAATGAATCCCAGCATGTTTTATGGAAATCGTAACCGAGACGAGGACTCCGATAATGATGAGTTGGATTTTGTGGCTTCCGATTCAGATGAATACATTCCATCTGAGGGAAATTCAAGCGATTCTGAATCCCTGGAAGACTTAGAATCATCTTTTGAAGAAGATAATTAGCAAGTTGTGCTGCCAGGTGTTTCTGATGGACCTCCAGCCGAGTGGTCAACAGTTAGTGGGCAATCCCTAAAAATGTTCACTTTCGAACAGAATGATGTTATAAACATTCAGCCACAAGCATCAGCAACGCCTATTGATATTTTTGGCCTTATGGTTACAGAAGAGATTTATCAGCTAATTGTTACCGAAACAAATTCCAATGCCAACCAGTTTTTACGGAGCACCACTAAGTCAAAATAAATAAATAAAATAATAAAAAAACAATATAAGTTAAAATGAAGGCAGAAACGCTGCAGTCAAGAAGACGAAGAAGGTTACAACATTTCGTGGTACCTGTGAAGGAAACCCTACATTATGTTTAGAATGCTTCAGCAAGCATCAAAAGTAATACCTACTAATTATAAGTTATACAAATTTTTCATTATCATCTTTTCTTTGCTTTTTTTTTCAATAAAATCAACCCCAAATAATTTGGACAAAATTTGTTAAAAATGTGTGTGTTTTTTTTTTCCTGATCATTATAATGCCTTTATCTAGGTACCGAGGAAGAAAAATTGGTGTGTTTATAACAGGCCACGCAGGAAACATTCATACAAAAAGGTATAGCTTGTGACTGCCGGCGGTACACATGGCCTCTCAGGAAGTAAAAGTTGTGCCCGCCGGCGGGTCGCATGGCAGTGAACGTGTTAAGAAGGAGAATGAGAAAGAAGCCTGGTATGCCGCATAAACCAAACGAACAAGAAAGCAACGATCTCAGTTTGTCCGTCCATTGCTCTCAGAAGGAAGCGGGTTCTATGAGACATTAAAAATTTCTTGAGAATGTCTGCCGATGATTTTGATTCCTTGGTTTGAAAAAATCGATCCTCTGATAGCAAAGCAAAATACAAACATGTGTGAATCAATATGTGCCGGAGAACGTCTTGCTATTACGCTCCAATTTCTTGCAACTGAAGACAATTACAGCAGCTAGAAGTTCTTGTTCAGAAGATCAAAATCATCTATTTGCAACATTGTACCTGAAGTTTGCGAAGCACTATATTCTTCATTGAAGGACGAATTCCTTAAGGTAAAGCAAGGTTTTAAGGTTCTTTTTTCTGCTATATCCATCCAGCACTTTTATTTGACATTGCGGTTCCATAGTTCCAAATCGTCTCCCTTTCCTCGATCATCTCATCATAAAATTGGCACCAACAGTTCATTTAATGACATTTTGTTATTAAAGAATGAACATGTTAATTTGTTTGTGGCTTGTCATTACATGCAAAGTTGGTATTAACCGGCATTTACACGATGCCAATATAGGTATAATGACAACATTTAATGACAATTGCTTTTCGCCACTTTTTAATGACATAAATAATGACAAAAATAAGACCATTTACACGATAATGAAATTTAATGACATAAATAATGACAAATATGTCATTCGTGTAAATGCACCATAGTGTTTCTTTCGTGTTCCTCATAAGTTTTTAGATATTTACACAATTTTCTTGAAAAATTGTTATTACTACTGAAATTTTTAACCTACGAAGAAATTGGAATAGCTATCGATGATATACAGAGGCAGAAGAACAATCATCAGAAAGTGATAATAGAAGCGGAGATGATACTAATTTAGAAGATAATCAGCTCCATGTGAACATTGATCCATTATTCCTGGCTAAAGACGGCATTGTTTGCAGTCCAACACCGTTTCCAACTCGTCTTTTACGAGCTTCTAATGTGATAACCTTGCAACCAGATTGTTTGAAATACATTCAGTATAAAGCGACAAATTCATGTTCACTTTTTCAGGTATGACAAGATATGTATCGAGCCGAGTTGACAACATATTGGATTCATTTTTGTTTTTTCCACCGTCAATTAAAAAAAATGTAATTGAGAACTCAAGCATTTACATGGGAACAATCACATCGAGATAGATATTGATTTGCTCCATGCTTCCTTGGCTGGAGTTAACAAGTATGTTTCATGTCGATGGTTGGATTATGTCGTCGTTGTACGAGTATTTATATGCATTTGATGCACGACTTGTTCTGTGCTAACTATGGACGACCAATATTTCGTGCAGTAATGTCACAGAGTACGTTTCTTTAGAGGGCAACAAAGTGATGATAAATTTGTACCGATTCGAAATCTTTGGGAAAAATGGTCACTCTTCTTATTAGCCACCCTGTAGCTGACATGAACTGTTACTAATTCAAATAGCGGTATTTTTTTTATTGAATCCAGAGAAAAAAATTTTGGAAATTTATTCAAATTCAAGGATTTAATTAATATTTTCGATATGGCCACCTTTGGCACGAGCAATTTCCTTGAGACGATAAATAAATTTATCGCACACTACACGCAAGTGTGCCTGTGGAATGCGCATCGGAAGAATTTGACAGCCATTTTGTCGAGAAAATGAAGTGCGGAAGGTTTTGTCACAGCCATTCTTGATTTGCTCGAGCTTTGTGGGAAGGTGCAGAGTTCTGTTGGAATGTTCAGGGTCTTTGGCCGAAATGTTTGCATGCCCATGACTTCAACATAGCTTCCAAGAAAGTTTCACGATAAACCATCGTGTTTATCTTAACGCCACGGTCCAAAAATACAAGCAGAGACGAACCATTGGCAGTGCTTGCTTCTTGGTGGCCATTCTTTGATCAAAATTACCACATGACCTCTCTGGCAGGTAAACTCGATCATTTTGGTTGTTGATAAGTTGCACAATTGCAAATGGTGCTTCGTCAGAGAAGACGATGTTTGGCAATTGGCCACTTGCGTGCACATGCGGATCAACTCCTTTGCTCTTTCCACTCTAACTTTTTTCTGGTCAGGTGTGAGATCGTGCACTTTGTAATTATTGTATTATTGTATTGCATCCGTTCTCTGGATATGTTTCGCTCAGAAGCCATTTTTCCTCCGCTACTCCGTGGATTTCATTCGATTCTAGCCTTCACAATCCGAATCACTGTTGACGATGTAGCTGTCTTTTTAGATCACCTCCATAGCGTTTTCAAATGCTGCCGATTGTAACGCGATATGGTGCGATACACAAACATTTCGTTCACTTTCAAATATTTCAGCTCACGAACAATAGCTGGTTGTGATTTTCCGGCCAAAAAAAGTCAATAATATTGTACTATTACGTTTTAATTCCACTGTCGATAGAACAAAAACTAAACACATTTGTTTTCATCGCACAAAAATTAACAATGGTTGGAACTACGAGTATGCGCTAAAACAAAAGAAGTATTCCTTCGAGGCCTTTGATCTGCAAAAATGTTCCACGGTATGAATTCAGCTTTGCATTTACTGAGGATACATGTCTTGTTTCGTACATGAGCCTCAAAAATAAATGCATAAATCTTGTCAAGAGCACGATGCACAATAAGTCCAATGTTGGTCACAGTCCGATAAAATTACCAAAAATAATTTCGTATTATAATGCGACAAAAGGTGGTGTTGACACTGTTGACAAGATGCTAAGCTGCTACAGTATCAATGGACAATGGCTGTTTTTCATAATATTATTGACATCTCCGCTTTGAACACTTAAATTATATTCAACGCAGTCAAGCTAAACTGGAAGCCAAGACAAAAGCTTGTAAAACAAAAATGTTTTCAGCATAATTTGGCTATTTCATTGCCAACAAAATACATTCAGCAGGAGCTCAAACCCCAAGAACTACTTCATCCGGAACACTAATTTCAGTACTTTCAACTCATGACACTGTTGATTTTGGCGATAATGGTCCCTCTGGTTCATTGTCCCGACCACATTCCCCAGAGTCAAAGAGACTGAAGACCACAGTAATACCGATCAAGCGCGGAAGATGTTATAAGTGCTATCATTCAGACATAAGTAAAACAAAACAAACATCTTTTCATTGCAGTGTGCAACAGACCCGTTCTCAGGAAGATCCACGCCGAATTTTTTTTTTTTTGTATGAGAATGCATTGAACAAACATACGAGGGTGGGTCAATAAGTCCCTGAAAAATGAAATAAGGAACACTTTTTCGGTATCCACAATAGAACAAGTTCACAGAATAACAACTGAAATCGAGAGAGCACTAGAAGAAAAAAAAGTATGTTCTGCAATTTTCTTAGACGTAGCACAGGCTTTCGGTAGAGTATGGCATGAAGGTCTACTCAATAAACTACAAGTGTACCTACCAGAACAGTTCTTCCACCTAATGGAGTCTTATTTAACATCGCGATACTTCCGTATAAAACAAGAAAACTACTACTCTAATCTAGTGCAGATCGAAGCCGGAGTTCCTCAAGGAAGCGTCCTCGGACCTCTGTTATACCTTCTTTACACTAAAGACCTACCTACAATGCCCTACATCAAGACTGCAACTTTTGCCGACGACACGACAGTCTTAGCAGTGGGAGATACAACGCTAGAATCGACGCAAAAGCTGCAAGCTGCTGCAGACCAAATTATCAGGTGGACTCAAAGATGGCGTATAAAACTGAATTCGAATAAATCTGTACATATTGACTTCACAAATAAGTCTATCTCGTTCTCCCCTATAGCAATATCAGGCACGACAATACCATATGCAAATACAGCGAAGTATCTAGGTATGACTCTAGATGCCAAGCTTCGTTGGAAAGAGCATATTAAATTCAAAAGACTAGAATTAGACATTAAATGGCGAAAATTAGAATGGCTTATAGGCAGGACTATCAGATCCTAAAACCAGTGTGGAACTATGGCGCTCAACTCTGGGGATGTGCCAGCCAGACCAATATTGCAGTCATCCAACTATTCCAGAATAAGGTCCTTCGAAGTATTGTGAACGCTCCATGGTACGTCAGAAACAGCGACCTCCATCGGAACCTAGGCATTCCTACTGTTCTTGAAGAGATCAACTCTAGGGCCAAAGCACACGAGAAGAGACTTCAGGAGCATATTAACGAGGAAGCAACAATTCTTCTAAACGTATATGGCGTGGGACGACTGCAACGTATAAGACCGTCAGATCTTGCAAGGCAGCCGTTACAGGACTTACCACGTACTCTACTAGATAGTAACAGAACGACAACAACGAGCGAAAAGAGGCGCTCGGAGTGAACTTAACCTCCAACGCTTTGGATGGATTAAATCCCATCTAGAGCATAGATGTTACTGTCATTAAAAGTTAGTTAACATACAACAAATTACAATTATAATGTACCATAAAAATAGTAAACTGTTAGCCATTTACTTTTCTCCCGCTAATAATACTGAAAAGCAAACTGCTCGTTAGTTTCATAACTAGTCGCAGTGTAAACAAACATTTGTAATTCCTGTAGTTTGTTTTGTTTGAAATACAATAAAAAAAAAATACACTTCATCCAACGTTTCTCCAATTTTTTGATGCCCTCCAAATAATACTATTTCTCGAGCCCCTCCAAATAAGCGTTTGTTCAGCGATAACCTCTTCATTCGACCCGAATCTCTTACCTCCGAGCCATTTCTTCATGTTTGGAAAGAAGAAATAGCCGCAGGGGGCTAAATCTGGGGAATATGCTGGATGAGGGAGGAGTTCGTAGCCTAACTCATTCAATTTTGACATTGCGACTGCGGACTTGTGCGCCGGTGCGTTGTCCTGGTGAAAAAGAACTTTTTTCTTCGCCAAATGCGGCCGTTTTTGCTTCAAATCGGCTTGGAATCGATCCAGCAGCTCTGCGTAATATGCGCCGGTGATCGTTTTTCTCTTGTCAAGGTAGTAATCGATGTGAATAACACCGCGCGCATCCCAAAAAACTGTCGCCATGACCTTGTTTGCTGACAAACCCGCCTTGGACTTCTTCGGCTTCGATTCACGAGGAGAAGTCCATTGTTTTGACTGTTCATTGGTTTCTGGTGTATTGTGGTGAATCCAGGTTTCATCCACGGTTACGAAATGGCGCAAAAACTCAGCCGAATTTTTCTGGAACATCGCCAAACACACCTTTGAAGTTGTCAAACGAATGCGTTTTTTGTCGTTTGCGAGCAAACGCGGCACCCATCTTGCGGAAAGGTTTTTCGTGTCCAAATATTTATGTAAAATCGAAATCACTTATCCATGTGGTAAGCCTGTGGCCTCTTCAAGCTCGCGCACTTTCACTCGCCGATCGTCCATTATCAAACCATGGATTTTGTCGACTATTTCTGGTGTGGTGACCTCAATTAGGCGACCAGAACGTTCGTCGTCACTTGTGCTTGAACGACTGCACCGAAATTGAGTGAATGGTTCCAATCGATGGTGAAGAGTTCCCATGATATTTGTCAAGCTTTTGTTTGTTTTGCGTGATAGTTTTTTCTCGCAATAAATAGTGTTTAATGAGCACTCGAAATTCACTTTTTTCCATTTTAACAAAAATGCTAGTAGGCGTCTATATAAAATGGCTGCCACAACAAAACTATTTGACAGATCTGTCTGAAAGTTTAGGTGCGTTCTTTCGAAAGATGATTCTTGATAAAAAAAAAAATTTAAGGTGACGACACAATTTGTGTGTTAATTTTCATTGACTTATTGACCCACCCTCGTAAATTTGTATTTAGTTGGGAGACACTTATTTTCAAATAAATATATAAAACAAATTTTTTGCGTAAATCATTTTTTCGCCGCATCTCTTATACAGAAATACAAATGATACAAAGGATAGAATTCTTAATTTTTTTTTTTTAAAGCGCGTTCTACGGTTAAACATGGTGTACGTTATTTTCCACAATTATTGTGCGGATAATCAGATGCATCCTGGGGCATTATGGGAAACAAGAACCATTAAACATGCACCTGTGGTATGTATTAATATTTGTTGCATTCCTTATATTACGTCGAATCAGGACGTTATACGCATACAAGAGTCAACATATTTCAATAACCACCATCTACACCAGCAATTAAACTTTTGCCAAACTATTCTAAGCTACAGAAACGTCATATAACCCAATTCTTTCTGTCCCAGAGTGACGTAAGAAAACACTTTTGTAAATGTTGAGCTCATTTCAATCTCCCTCAGCTAATATCCTTAGGGCACCTGACTTGTGAAAACGGCTTTCATTTTCATTTCAATACCTTTGGGAAATTCCACCTTATGAAACTTTATTATTACCCCTTAGAGAGGCATCGTCCAATCCCTTAAAAGGAAAAAAAGAAAAAAAATATTATTTTCCCAATCATTTCCTTTGCCTTATCACACCCTCTTTCTCTGCCACTCAGACATTTTAATGGTTACACCACTTTTTTCCATTAAAATTGGTTTCGTTCGACAGCCTGCCAGAGGGAAACTTTAAAGGACCGACGCCCTTCCCTAAAACACCCTAAACGCGATAAACGAAACTAATTTCGCAACACTCCGCTCAGGTGTTTGGGCTGTTGTCCTATGTTTCTACGAGTATCTATACAAACATTTGAAATTGTAAACTCTTAATTAGTTATCTGTATAGGGAGGTAGGCAAGAACAATGTTAAGTTGAGTTCACCTTTAAACTTTGCGTAATATCTTAATGCCTTTGGTATTTAGTACCTAAAGTTAAGTAAGCTGCGGTCCTTTTGCCATCACATGTGGAGAGATTTTCGAGATAACTTTTGAAAGTAATTACCAACAAAACCCATGAATAAGCAGAGATGGAATATTTCATATGTGTGTCATGGTAATGTTGAGATTTTCATTGCTATTAAACAGAATGATTGATCGATACATACGTACTTTGAAGTCTTTTATTTTCAAATCAATATTTGTACTCATGACACAAATAAATCTTTTGAAAACCTCCTGCCTTTGACAGGTTATTTTTTTTTTTGCTGCACGTACATATTTGCAGTGTAATTACCGATGACAGTCACAAAAACAAAAAAGAAGTTTCGAATTGATGAAGTTACTTTTAGGAAAGTTAGAAAGAAATTTTAAGGATATTTTTAGAAACAGCCACCTTTGATGTCGAGAAAGTTTTGAGACGCTTTTTCTGACGTGGTAATTATGAGTAGAAAGGATAGTCAGTGATCCACCTCTGTGTCGCCCGTCATCTTAGGGCGCTGTCACAGCGTAATAGATTCGCCTTTCCGGAGAGAAGCTTGTAAACAAAAAACACAATCTCGAAAATCATAAAAAGGGAACATAAATTGGGGAAAAATTCGAAAATTCTTAAGACACTGTGGAAGGAAGTATATATATAAACACAAATATCTAAAATATGGAATGTGTTTGGCAGGAACCGTTGGCAAGTTTCCTGAAATGTCAAAAACTCTTAAACATGCCATATTTCCAAAAAAAAACAAAAACTGTACGTGCTGGGAAAATTCGGTTTGAATATTTGAATTCAACGCAAAAATTTACTTTAAGAACTCCTTATACCAATATAAGGGATTAGATAAGTCAAATGGATGGCAAAATACAGTCCCTAACGCGGAATTATTTTTAAGGGTATCCCGAATGGTTTGGCTAAAGAGCTGAATTGAAAGTTGAAAGAAGCTTTTCTTACGAAAGTACAAAAATCTACTTCGCATTACTCAAATTTCCTTACTTCTATATACACGAGTACAGGAATTCTAACACTCTAACTTATGGGTAACATAAATCAATATAATGTTTTTGAATTTGTGCGTCACATAAATTGCGGCATAGCATCGAAGATAGATAATGAAATATAAGCCATTGTTTTGTCATGCAATATACACAGTGGCAATAATTTCGTGACGGAATATTTGTCATCTCCAATGTCATTCATAGGTCTTTCAAACTTTCTGAGATGTGCTGGATATCTATCATATATCCCCGGATTATAAGTATCGGCATCCGCTTAAAAATGGATATGTCTAAGCTACTGATGCGAGCGAAGCGACCCACCCATGTAAACGAGTGTAGTGGGTGGCTGCCAGAAAAACACCTGCCGTAGAGTCTGAAAAGTTATCCGTAAAGTGGAAGTCATCCGTTTTTCCGCTCAAGCATTATTTTTAAAGATAATTTATTTATTTTATAGTTCCTTTTACTTGCTCCATTGAGAAACTCGATAACGTGGAACTCGTGCATCTGTCTGTCTATCTGTAATCTCGGACTGCAGCTTAAATGGCTACAACTTCATATCTATGGCCTGTAGGCTCATACTGTAGGCCAAACTGCAGGATAAGAGGATACTTTAAAGTTGCAGCCAACAAATTTGGTCAGTCTTAAAAAGTGTTAAAGATGTTTATTAAGAAAACTCAAAAAATCAGTTTGTCTGCATTCTAAGGGACTAGTCCGCCTTATTGCATTTTTTGGACTTAGCCAGTATTTAACGGATGAGTTACGAGAAAAATGAATTTGCATGTTTTAGCTGTTAAAATCTTGGATATTTTACATTGCCTATCAATTGCATATAAACATTTTACTTTCAACGTTCAAATAAAGTCTTTAAATGTTTTTACAAATCCAATGCTTTACTTTACTTTAAAGAAAAAAATACCAATGTTTTCAAATTATTATATCCTCTTGGCTAAGCTAAATATTCATTAAATGAAATAGAAATAAAGTGCATGACTGTTCCGCACGTAATTGCACCTATAAGCTGTTCATTAGAAAACCACCCAGATTTTGATTATTAAAATTAAATTCCGACCTGGACAGCATATTCAAATGGGGTTCAACCAAAGGAGTGGAATTTAATGCTTCCAAAACATAATGTCTTCTGTCTCTCAAGCGAAACCATAACAAGAAATATTTTAACCCGTCTGATTTGGCCTCAGTTTATAAGGCATTCATCCGAATACAACGCCCATATCTGGTCTAGTGCACCCAAGACCTTTTTGGAAATTCTAAACAGGGTACGGAATCGCACGTTAAAACTTATAAGTGATAGAGTGATAGAGACATTGTAAATTTTTTTTATAATTTGCGCGTGCCAAAGGGGATATGAATACCCTTACACTATTACAGGGCACGGGCATTTTTGAAGAAGAGGGAGAGAGAGAAAGAAAGATTTGGTCTAGTGGTTTGAAGCTCAGGTATATAAATATATAAACCCCAAGGGTAGCATCCAGATAACTGAGGAGCATTTTTTGTTCGCTTTTATTGATTCACAGTATTTCTTTCCGTCCTCCATCATCACAATCAAGTTGCATTTTCCGAAATATGACTACCCTACTGCCAGTGTTATGCCTTCGCAGTACATTCACTTGAACATAGTTGAATTGTCTCGTATTTCTCTCTATTTTATCGCTTTCTTTCCCGCGAAATAGCCAGTTTCATTCCTTTTAGAATTTCACCCCCAATATGTGTCATGTTTCGAATGCACATCAGTTCCACCCTTAAGCTAACTTCTGTCGTACTGTCATTGATTCATTTATAAGCCGAACGACACGAATGTGGAATGATCTACCAGGCTCTGTATTTCCCCATCACTACAATCACTATCACTACAACCTTCAAACATTTAAAGCCAACGTGCTCCCTTTTCCCAAACGCCCGTGCCTTGAAACAGTTTAAGGAAAAAAATAAGGTATTGTTATAAAACTAATATAAGAAAAAATTGTTTGAGCCGTTTTTAAGAAATTCGAGATATTTCAAAATCGGTCGATTTCGCTTCGAATTGTGCCCTTACAGACCTCAGATATGAAGTTTGAAGTGAGTTCATCCAGCCGTTTTTCACTGCAGACCAGCGCACATACTCGTACATGCAGACATACAAAATTGAGAGACACATTTTTAAGTTTCTCTATAGTAGTAATACCCAAATTGTTGATAATCCCGAGTTTGAAAGTTAAGTAAAGTAAAAATAGGTACGACTTTCTGGAAAAAAAAAACGTGTAGAGGGACTTCGAATTCTAATGTCGAAGATTGGAATATATAAAACAAGTCAAACTGTTAGCGAAGAGATGAACCTGTCAAACAAAAACCAATAAAAATAGTTGGAATAAATTAAAGCACTTTAGTGTTTCATTTCATTTAAAATTTTATTTAAATACTTTTTTACAAATAATTAAAGATTATCAATTTACAAATAGTATAAATTATTGTCGAATTTCCAAAATATACTTTAACATTTTTTTACTGTTTCAGGTTCATTTAAAATTTTGCAATTCTCGTTTCCGAATTCAGCCAGTACCTTCTGTTCTAACTTCATCTTCATCCAGGCGTTGAATTTAGCAAGATTGCGTCTCAGTTTCTGCTTATAGATGACGCCACGCGTCAGGCAGGTTAGGTCGTATTTATTATAATAATTCTTTGCCTTTGGTGCGTCATTAGACACTAAGCCCTCGGTTAAGATCAGTTTTGCCTTTGATAGTCGTACACTGTGACGTTTCTGACGTGATAGCTCTTTCCGGTAGACGAACAAATTGAAAGCCACTGATGTACTCGTATTTGCTGATTGTTGACTAGAGTTGAGTGTCTGTTTCGTATTTCCTTCTGCCATTGTTTGGAGGGTTTGTTTTCTTTGTAATACTGATAGATGTGTTATCGGTTGCAAGGATATTAGCAAACTGTTGATGAAATGCGAATTTGCTTCAGCTTTTATAGAACTATTCTTCTACGTATACCTGCCTGTCACCAATTTTTCATCTCTATTTGTTCACCCTTTTATCGACTTCTTAAATGTGCAATAAAATAAATAATTTTTAGTATTGGGTTTTTTGCATCCCTATGACAACAGGTCAATAAGGGAGGGACACATTTTCCCGTATACCTCACTACATTGCATAATAAATAAATAAATAGTTTATAATAATAATAATAAATAGTTGATGGCTTAATAAATTAATACAAAATAAATTATTATTATTAGGATTTTTCTTTCTTATATAATTAAGCGGAGAAAGTTAGTACATGCTTTTCAATTTTTTTTAAAAAAATTTTCCAAATCTCGAAGCGGTCAGACTCATACGAAGTCCATTGTACTACCAAGCAGAACTCCTTTAGGTGTTGGAGAACTTGGACTTTATTCAACCTGCACAGTTCGGATCATAAGCGAACACACTACCCACTGCACCATGGCCACCCTTAAAAAATTAAAATGCATCACCTGGTGGTTAAATCCTTGCGACTCCCTTACAATATAAAATGTAAAATTGCACGTGAGTGAATTTATGAACTCTATGCAGGTGAGGAGTATCAGAATCTTTTCTGTGCTGAAATCGTACATTTTCGAAAGTAAGAAGTTTCATTCGAAGAAGAAACTATAATATTGGTGATGTAAAATAGTGCTTGTCTTTATTATGAATGCTTCTCGAGTACATTAGCTTGAGACTTAGGGATCATTATCTGACATAAGTTGACAACAAATACGATACCACACATGCGCAGAATTACTTGAGGTATACATTTGTATACAAAATAAAAACATAAATATTTATCAACCACATATTGCTTGTTAATTTGCGGATTTTCACAAATCTTTGAAGCTATTATCTGCAATAAATCTAAACAACCACAACCAGTCATTGATAGGGGTTGTTTAGATTTAACCCTTTTGTGTACCTCCAGCATCATTGACAGGTAGATAAATAAATACGCAACTTTACGTAAAGCTATTTTGATTTGGGACCATAAAAGCAATTTTGATCCTTTTGTCTATATATCACAAATATCTACCTGTACCTGTATCCACAACAGGATCGCAAAATTTGGTATAAAAATGCATGCATGAGTGCCCTATCTCATCAGTTTACACAGATCCTTGTAAGCTTGCGTTTCAGTACCGAAATCGAGTATCAAACAATTTTTAAAATGGCCGGAGGAAACCAAAAGCAATCGGGCAGAAAAAAAGTGTGCGTTGCGTATCATCTGTTTCTTTACAAAGAAGAGTTGCGCCGTGCAAAAGTTAAGGCGATCAAATTGTCCAAAGCAAAGTTACAGCTCACCAACGATCTAGTAC
This sequence comes from Pocota personata, assembly GCA_963082735.1. Lineage (NCBI taxonomy): Eukaryota > Metazoa > Arthropoda > Insecta > Diptera > Syrphidae > Pocota > Pocota personata. The sequence continues at coordinate 3,129,048 of OY720430.1, forward strand.
TTATCACATGGAATCTCCTTAGCTGTAGTAAGGAAGAACGTGATCAGTTGGTTGAAAGCGTCGTCTACAGAACCAAGTTAAAGCAGAAAGTCGAGAAATTATCAAAGAAGCACAAGTCGGCGAGTGGTAGTAAATAAGTTTTTAAATTTTCTATGTAAAGATCTTTTATGTTCTTATAATGTAAATATTTTGTTAAATTAATGTGCATATATGTATATTTTTTTATTTTATTATTGTAAATATAAATTTAATAAATTCCGATATTTTTCTGTTAAAAATCCAATCAACATCTTTTCGTAAATTTCCATCTTTTTTTGTTTGTTTTCCCTGTGAAAATTTGATTAGATTTGGGGTTGCAATTCAACAAGTGGAGTTATTATTCTGTCCGTCTGCATACACCTTGGTTAGGTGTTTTTTCTTTAATATGTAGAGTCTATCATATTTCTATAGTACCGCCATATTCATTCATTCGATAATAATCAAAGTTTGTTCATTGCTACATAATTTATTTGTATTCACTACAATTTTCGTTCATTCAGTTTATTTTGTTTTAGAGTGCGAATATTTCGAAAACTTTAGCCTTGTATGAACAAAATATGAAAGCCGAACTTTTTGGCTAGATTTCTTGACAAAATTCATTCCAAATTTTCAAAATTTTAAAAAAAAATCGGTCGATTTGGGTGTGAATTAGTTCCATTCCTGCGCTATTGTGTATGACAGCCTTAGTATTGTTGCTTACTAGGGAATACTGGAAGTAATAAATGTTGTTATAAGTGATGATAGAACCTTGTCATTTCAAAAAAACAACCAAATATTTTCGAAAAAGTGCGGACATTTTTATTTCATTTTAAAGTATAGACTCTGCCATTACATGTGGAACATGATAACTGATAAATGTCCACCTCGGCTTCTCTTGCAAATGGTCATCCGTTTGATTAAATTTTGCGTGACGTACAATACGCGAATAACAGCTCTGATATTATCTTTGACAGCTTAAATCGTTTGGGGATCATTGGCGTAGACCATATTGATCGTAGGATCTAGGCGGCCAATTAAAGTCTCCGAAACTCGAAATTAAGCGTCCTGGATATATTTTGTGCAATAATGTGGTTAGTTCACGGCTTCTGTGGTTTGGAACCCCTTCCTGCTGGAAATAAAAATCATTCAAGTCTAGTTCTCCGAACCCCGTCAAAAAGCCAATATCAATCAATCTAGCTCTTCAATTTGAAGCCCATTTAGCATTGTTCAGTAGCGCAATCCATTGACTGTGACGGTGGCACTGGCAACAATTTCGAAGAACTGTTACCAAACTGTCACTCGTTGTAGATGGAGAAGAAATCTCGGGTTTTCGGTACTCCAAGATTTTTCAGCGACACTTTCAATCACGAAAAAAGTACGAACTTTACGAAAGGTCACCGCAAAATGTTCGCCATTTTTGTAATGAATTAGTCCATTCATTCATTCCATTTTCTTGAATCGTATAGTTTTTACTTGACAGCTGCCAAGGAATGACAGCTTTACTCGTATGTTTGAAAGCTTAAAAATACCTCGAAATTTAAAATTAAAACTCTTAATGGAGAACCCTTTATATGTACAATGTGGGTGTCAAATGAAAAGTGCTTATGTCCTGATTTCAATAATACGAAGCTCTTCTCAAGTTTAGGGAAAATTGAAAAGAAGCTGTCAAAAGAGGTATGATATTTCAAGGTAGACTTTATGTACATAGCTAGCCAATAGGACGCAATCTTCCCCATTTAATACCGCTTCAACTGCATTTGCTGGTAAAGCATGTTGCCCCTTGCGAACTCGTCGGTTTACACTTAATATGGGACAGGTTCCTATGAACTGCTACATACCTTCTCTTGCCCTTAGGTACAAAATGTATTGCGCTTGGTAACGAGTATGTATGGTATGTAGGTAATATGCAAAAGTTCGCCTTTACAAATATAAGAAATTGTATCCATATCAATATATATACTCGTACGATGTATGTCCATCCTCGTTTCATTTCCTTTCTTTTTTTTACTTTGTTTTTGTTTTCGGATGTCCGTATTCATATCTGTTTCCGCGGATGTAAAATGCTTGAAATCTGACTCTTCAGTATTCCTACGCTCAATCGATTCATTTTTTTTATTTCATTATAATCATACACATACTCGTAATATGAGTTGAATCTATCCGAAATGTCATCCACCAAAATATTTCTGTATTTATTTATTTATTTACATATTTATTTGTATTATCTTATGTTAATTATGAACGCGAAATATTTTTGATTGGCTTACAAATTATGATGAGTTTTTTACCTACAAAAGGATAATTTCCACCAGCTTCGTCACCCCTTGAGGGATTAACCGCGTTACGATTCATACCAAAAGCACAGTAAATCACTGTAAATATTTCGCCATTAATTGCAGTCAAAAAGGAGAAACATAAAAGTCTTTAATTTAGTTTATAGGTTAATTTAACGATTGAATTTAAATTGTTACTTACTGAACTAAGCAATCAAAAGTTACAACAAGTATGAATTTAAATTAAACTAAAATTATGGTAGACTGGCGACAAAAGTAACAAGAGATACTAGCGAAGTTTCCCAATCTATAAGATCTAAAGCATACCATTGAGTGTGATGTATATGCGTCTGACAGAGCACTACCTGTATTTCAGTATCGAGAAAAACTCAGCAGAATAAAAAACCAGCACGTACATGACCAGACCTAGCTTCTTGCAGCCATTCGTGATGTATGGTGCACCAATGAGTGCCAGCTTGTTGCTTTAGATAAACACAGATTTAACAGGGCAAATCCCACATTACCCAAGTAATAAATAAAGAAAAAAAAAAACACAAAAAAAAAATGAAATTGAATAATTTTTTTATTATATTCAACCAAAACGAGGATCCACGTGCCTTGTATATCTTTGTGTTACATTTGACGGGAAGTGAGTGCCTAATTAAAAAAGATGTACCTGCTAGACTAACTAGCAGAAAGCTGATTGGAAAGGTTCTTAAAAAGACGTTGAATAACATATCGAACTGAGAGTATCACTTAGGACGTCTTCTGAACTCGAAATCGAAATTGATCGTTTTGTTGAAGTTCTGCAGCGCGCCGCGTGGAAAAATACTCCCCATCAAAGGAAAACGCCAATCAATCATGCCCAAAAATATCCACCGGAAATAAAAGAAATGGTAAGGGAGAAGAGAAAAGCGCATAAAAAATGGCAACAAACTCGTGCTCCGCAACACAAATCGCATTTAAATCGCTTGTGTAACTTGCTAAGAAAGGCCATTATTGATTTTAAAAATCGGACCATACAAACCAGCATTGAAAGCTTAACAGCGGAAAAAGATTCCAATTATTCGCTCTGGAAAGCTATAAAAGGCATTAAAAAACCGAAAATACAAGCAGCCCCAATCAAGAAAAATGACAACGAATGGGCCAAGAATGATAAAGACAAAGCAGAAGTCTTTGCCGCCCATTTAGAAGAAACATTTAAACCATTTAATGGACAAGGGCTTGTTGAAAATGATAATGCGTCGGATTTAGCACCTCACGTCGGATATACACAGTAAGAAATACAAGGCTGACCGAACTTCAACAAGAAATAAAGAAACTGAAACCGAATAAAGCTATTGGATACGACCTAATCACGGGAGAGCTTCTTAAATCGTTACCTAGAAAAGCGTTAGTTAAGTTCATTTACATTATAAACGCAGCGATAAGACTAGAATATGTTCCGAGTCAATGGAAAGTCGCGGAAGTAATAATGATCCTGAAGCCAGGAAAACCGCCGAATAATAAAAAATCGTATAGATCCATTTCGCTGCTGCCGATTATGTCTAAAGTTTTCGAAAGAATAGTACTTAAGCGATTACAGCCGGTTATAGAAGAAAGATCTCTTATTTCCAATCACTAGTTTGGGTTTAGAACCAGGCACTCAACAATAGACCAAGTGCATAGAATAACTGATTTAATTGAGAAAGCTTACGAAGAAAAAAGATTTGCTCGAGCGTATTTCTTAATGTTTCTCAAACTTTTGACAAGGTCTGGCATGAAGGATTAAAATATAAATTACGACAAGTTCTGCCGGAATACTTATATAATATTCTGAAAAATACTTGACGAATCGACTTTTCCGAGTCAAACACGGAAATGAATATTCAGAATTTAAAGAAATAAGGGCTGGGGTGCCACAGGGAAGTGTCCTTGGGTCGCTTTTGTACCTATTATATACTCGCGATATACCGCAAGAAGAAGGCACCGTCTTAGCTACATTTGCCGACAACACTGCCATCCTGGCAACGGGTAAAACGATCGAAGAAACGACTGAAAAATTGCAAGAAGCATTGAATAAAGTAAATGAATGGACAAAGATTTGGCGACTAGCTTTAAACGAAAACATTTCTGTTCATGTCAATTTTACTTATAAGAAAATAAATAATTTGCCGATCTTTTCAAACTCGGTTCAAATTCCGTAGTAAAGAAAGCCACTGTCGCATTCTTCTCTTGAGATTAACTCACTGGCGCTATATCTCAGTCATCAGGCTGATCCTTATGGGGTAGTTGTCTGGTGGATTGCATTGGATAAGGTGATAAACCAACTTTCAGCCTGTCTGTGTATTAGAGGAGCACTGCGAACGACACCTTCCGTAGCTATGGACACTCTTTTTCATTTAACACCCCTCGATAATTTTGGTAGGCAAATGGCAGGTAGCTCAGCTATTCGCCTTAAAGCTACTTTACAGTGGTCCAAGAAAGTATATGGCCACGCCTCCATCTTGAATAAGTTTAATATCTTCCCTGAAAACATTGACTACACCATACCCAAGTTAAATTTTGACAAAAACTTCCAAGTTACTGTCCCTTCCAGAGCATTCTGGGAAGAAGGTGGTTTTGCGGAAGATAATTCGTTACATTTTTATACTAACGGTTGAAAAACTAACGACGGGGTCGGTGGTGGTGTCTTCTCTGACTTAATCTAAACCTCTCTCTTCGTCTCCCAAACCACTGTAGCGTGTTCCAGGTAGAGATAATGGCAATAAGGGAAGTCTTGCCTTGGCTAAAGAAAAACGTGATATCAACCGTTGATATCCGCATTTTCTCAGACAGTCAAGCAGCAATCAAATCCTTAGAATCATCCTCAATAAATTCTATAACAGCTCTAGACTGCCGATCGTCTCTTATAGAGATGACGGAGCAGTTCAATATTCACCTAACTTGGGTGCTGGAGCATAGGGACATTCCGGGAAATTGTAAGGCAGACGAACTTGCCAGATATGAAACAACAATACCCATCCTTCCAGACAAAAGTTCACTGGGTATGCCGATCGCTACATGCAAACTTAAATTAAAGCTGAAAGGACAAATTCTAGGTGGACAAGTGGTACACCTTGCCTAGCGATAAAACAGTTTTAGCCTAAGCTGGATCTGAAACGCTCTAAGAATTTGATTTCTCTCAATTATCTGTTATAGGTCTCATCAGAACAAGCCATCGTCTCTAATAACCCAAAAGATTGCGGTCTGGACTGCCAATCGTATGCTGCTATAAAGCCAGTCACATTGTTTTGGCGCTTTCGATTCGCGGAGAGTGTTCTAATGCATCTTTGGATGACCAGGCATTGACTCTGTCATTTTCCTTATTGAACGATTTCTCAATGACAAAAATGTTTTCATCAGTTAATAAAATGTTCTTATGACCATTCTGCACCTACGACATAGAGCTTTCGATCTTTTATTCCGTTTTTGCTTTAGTTGAGCTCTATGTCTTTTGTATGCATTAAGACCCAAATCTTGTTTGATAATACGAAACGTGTATTTCTGCGATATGTTAATTTCTCCTATTAATCCTGGTTTTAAGAGTTTTGATCGCCTGTGGAGTTCTGATAGTGCGAGGACGTCCGGATCTTTGACGGTCAGTTATCCACAAGTGTCCTCAAATTTACTAGTTCGATACACAAAATACCGGTCCAAGCTATCGCAAGGTCCGGAAAGTATCGCCTATTTCCATATTACACTTGTAAAGGACAATTACCACAACGCGGTTTTCAATATTACCGCACTCCATTTTTCAATATCACCCCTGTATACCTGTCAATATAGAATGAAATTGTTTTTATTGTTTTTTTTTTTTTTTTTTATAGAAGGTGCGAATCTTCAAAAGATCCTGTAGAAATAATTGGTTCAATAGCATACCGGATTTCTACCGACTAAAACCACCTACCCTCCTTTCCACTGTTCCTTGTGGTACCGCCATTAAGCATTTCTTCACAGGGGAGGATTTCTGCTTTTCTTGTCTATCATTTTGAATTGGCTGTGTGTTCACATTCTTGTAGAGTTTTCTTCATTCTGGCGCCTTTATCCTTCAATGTTTCTTAGTTGTATCATGATTTCTTTTGCAAAATCACTTACAGCACTCCACATCTCCTGTAATTGTGTCATGTATTGCGCTATATTCGCGGGGGTTGGTATTTCTCCCAGTTTATTCCTCAGGGTTTGCCTCTCGGTTTCGAATCGCGGACAGTAGAAGAACACATGTTCCGCATCTTCCGCAGTTTGGATGCAGTACCAACAACAGGGGGAATTGTCGTGCTTAAGTCTGTAAAGATATGCTCGAAAATATCCATGCCCACTTAGTAGTTGCGTTGTATAGAAATCAACTTCACCATGTTTCCGACTTGTCCATGTCTCATGAAGATAGGTCCATCCACCTTTACTTGATCATTTGTTGTCGATTAACACAGGCTCCTGATTTCTAGTTTCATATGTTTTTTTTTTAAATTCCTTAGCCAGTGTGTCAAATGGGAGTAATCCTCCGATAGCATGGGCTGCCTCTTCTGATACTCGTATTGTGCGAAATGCACTGCATATTCTAATTGCGCAGAGTCGATTCAATTTTACGCCTATGCGAGCATGATTTAAATTTCATGGCTTCAGCCCATATTGGTGCCCCGTAGAGTGTCACTACTCTCGCTAAGAGCCGGCGTCGGCTGTATCTTGGTCTTCCATGGTTTGGCATGATGCGCATTAGTGCAATTTTTCACTCGTAAGACCTTGCCAGTAACATATTGCAGGTATTCATTAAAGGAAAGCCTTGTATCAATCATGACGCCTAGGTACTTGATGGCGTGCTTCGATGTAATCTGGTGTCCTCCTATCGTAAGAGTAATTGTTTCCCTCTTTTCTCCGCTATTGATTAGTACCGCTACTGCTTTACGTTATGCCAGCTCTAAACCCACAGATTGCAGCCAGCATTGAACTATCCCGATTGTGTCGTTGCTTAGTTGAACCACCTCTTCCAATAGCTTGGCGACCACGACTATCGTAACATGTAGCTTCGTGATGAGTGCGTTTAAATGTATGCCAGTATTTATAACATGACTAGGTAATATGTTATAAAAACGATGATTCTTAAAGTATCAGCTATAAATAAGATTATAAATCTAAGTTCACATCTAGTACAACAATCTCCAAAACTACTTACCATGGGAGCAATACAATTTCGGCAATCTGTTGTTTTGTAACTTCAATCCAATATACTCATACAGTTTCAATAACTCGAATGCAAGCATAAACTTCCAAGTTCGGATAAAGAAGAAATAAAAGCACAATCCGAGCAATCATCGAATGAATGCAAGTCAATCAAACTCCCTTTCCGACATTGCAAAGGAAAATTCTTGGAATAAACCGAGTACTGTAATTGAAATGCATATGAGTATGTTAAAGACAGACATACGACTATCGTATAAAGCAAATCTTTTGAGTTTAAGTGGAATTTGTTGATCCCAAAAGAGTGCCCACACAATGTGCCAAGAATTATTTATTTATTTCACATGAAATAAATAAAAAAGTCGATCACTTGCGAAAGCTAAGACAACTCTACTGTGAAGGCATAACACTGGCAGTAGGGTGGTCACATGGCCAAAAATGCAACTTGATCGTGATGATGACATCAGGAAGACGGAAAAAAAATACTGTGAATCATGAGCAACGACAAAAAAAAGCAAAAACAAACAAGCTCCCCAGTTATCTGGACAGCCACCCTTGGAGTTTACAGAAACTTAATACCACCTGAGTTTCAAACCACACCACTCTGTCTTTCTCTCTGTCTCTTCCTTTCCACAAAAACGCATGTGTTCTAAAAATTAGTATAAGGGTATTCGTATCCCCTTTAACACGTGCAAATTATAAAAAAAATGGCACTATCGTCCAATATCCAATCTCATCGATATGTCCCTTCAACGAAAACATTGCATGGCATTGAAAAGTAATGGGCTTAGGCAACTGCCTTGCTGCACTTATACTTTAATTTCGACTTTACTAGTTATTCCCGAGTGCATTTTACTTTGATTTTTAAATCATCGTACATGTCTTGTATCATTCTAACGAACTTTCCGTGTTCTTTTTGGCCTTCTCCAGGTCGATAAAGGTGATATTTTTCCATTGTTATAAGTAAGCTTTGAATCGCATCGTAAGTAGAATTTCCTCTGACAAAGACTCATTGACTATCAGGTAGTTTAATTATATTGCGCTGTCGACTGTCTAAAACCAGCTTGTAAACTTTCATTACACGAGATATTAGCTTCACCCATCGATAGTTGTTGCAATTCCTCGTGTCACCTTTGCCTTTATACAGTGGATCTCCACTCATCCAAAGCCAATTACCACAGCACAGTTTTCAAAACCGCCCACTCCATATTTTCAAACGACTTTTGTATAAATCTTTTTATGCGTTAACTTAGTATAAATGTCACTCACTGAGTATCTATCAATATATATCTAGAATGGATGTGTTAAATACTAGTTTCTCGATAAGAGCGTTGAAATGTGTAGTAGTGTACCAGTTTTTATGACATGACTAGGTATAGACTCGTAATTTGCCAAGAAATTGTCCACTTTATTGTCTATCCAAAGGATTCAGAGATACTCGAGTGACCTAGAGAGTTGAAAATAAAATTTTATTAAATAACAAAAGAAAATTGAAATTCTCTGAAACAATATACAAATTCAATCAAAAACGGAGTAGATTCACTTTACTCTGCAGTAGATTTGCATTTTGAAGTGAATGCAGTACTCATAGATCTACTGCCATCGGAATAGGATGATGCCCAATGAAGTGCAGTCGGTATTTCATTTGGATACATTTTTTAAATTCATGTGAATCCATGTCCAGTCAGTTGTTTTTTCTTTTAATTTTTGGGCATGAAATGTGTAAATAAATACATGAGTCCCCAACGATGCGTAAACATCAATCGTCATTACTATTGTTATTGTTTACAGGACCTTGATTGAGAGCAATTAATTTAAGTTTGTTACCTGTTCGGCCATTTACATTTCAACATATGCCTCATTTATCGTATTTAATATCGAGGATAATTAAAATGTATTGTCTACAGTACAAGGATGTGCAGTAACTATGGTCTCATTATCCACCTGAATCACATTTTTGTGATGAGTGTACACCTGTATTGCAAACGTTAATTTGACAGAGCAAAAGTTATTGCGAGATAATGTACTTGCATAAAAAATTCCACGTAAATCCTTTTACATTCACATTTTACGGATGCATAAAGAATGTGCCAAAGAACCATCGACTATAGTGGTAGTACGAGTATCAATAGCAAGCAAAAAGCAGGCGATGTCATTATTTAAACAGAAAGATACAAATATCCTTTGGGACGTGTTGGTGAAACATGGACGCACCAAAAGGATCATGCCATGAATAAGTAATCGTACATAATTGTCAGAGAATGAACATACGACCCATGGTTGTGTCTTGAAGCTGGAGCCTTGATGGGCAAATAGGTTCATTTTACGATTGCAATCAAGTGGCCATAAGAATGTGTCTGTCCCTCGGGAAGCTCATAACAAAGAGTCAAGTATAATAAATCAAATTTATGAATTCAATTTCATTGTATGTAAATCAATCTCAAGAGGTGCTTGCAGTGTCAAGAGGTCTCCTAATGGTAAACACGAGCTGATGGATTGAGAATAGCATTAATGCTGTTTCCTACAATTTCTACAATAATCGTTATTCTTGTATTCAAATGCAGGAAACATGAATAGAAGCAAAATGATTGATAGTATGCTGATTGATTTTATTGTTTTTGTATAGATTATTGTTAATGGGGTGCTAAAAAGTGTTCTCGGGATTTTGATCAAACTTCACATAAAGTCAGAAGATGAACATACTAGATGCTCTCATTTTTGCAAATGGCGACTTATGCCATCGCGACTTTGAGATTTGTAAGTAAACAGAAGCAAACTACATGTAGACATACCATGGATTCCTATACTCTTAAAGAACGAGGAATAATTGTGTCAATGTTTTTCACAACTAATTATTTGTAATAATAATAATCGGTCTGTGATTCGCCTCGAGAATACTGGCTCAACGCGGGGCAGTAGCAGAGGTGGCCATCCCCCAAGTACCCGTTCTGTCAAGAATATCACTGGTATGGACTATCACTAGAGGACGGATCACACAATTGGGCATCAATAGACGTACCCATACAAAGTGCAAACAGTGCATCATCTATTGCTTGCAGATCCGCTTAATCTATCGTTTTTGGCGATTTGCTCTGACCCGCAAGATCGCCCAGTTTGACCGTTTCAGACTTCCTTCTTTGGTTTATATGAACAATCTACAGACTTTGATGGCCCTAAAGGAAAATATCCGACATGAAGTGAATAATTTGATGCCAAAAAATTTGCGAAAAGTCATGGAAATTACTGTGGAACATGCCCGAATGTGCACCAACTCTGGCGGCGCGGCTGCCTCTTGACAAATTTAAACGTCTAAATAGGTATAATTAACAAACAGAAGCAATACTTTTTATGTACAAACTGCCTTAGGAAATCGATTGAGGACTTTTGCGCCACCTTTTACAATAGAGAACCTTAAAAAAGAGAGTCTCGCGATTCTTTCTGTCCATCTGTCCATCTATCTGTGTGTGCATAGTCGATTGCAGCCTAAATGGTTGAACGGATTTTTTTCGAATTTGATATCTGCGATTGTGGGGTCACCATTTGAGGCGAATTCTGAATTTTCATTCTAACCTAGAAATTAATTAATTAACTACAAAATTAACGGTACTTTCTAGAAAACATCTCCTACGATTTTGTTTACAATATTTAAGTTACAGTGGACATATTCCAACAGATGGCGCACCAGGTATTTGATAAACAATTCCTACAATGACGTCGTTGATAGATTTATTAAAAATGGGGGCTAGATTAGATTCAAAAGGGCACTATATACATATTTTTTAATAATTAGAATTAAAATTAAAATCATACATTGCACATTATTTTCTACTTCAGGTACCTGTAATTACATTTACTTAGTTTGGTGTAGTATACTTGTACTTGTACCTACAAGGTTCATCTTAAAATCATCAGAATCGATTGGAGTGGCGATGTGGAAAGGTGCTTTTCACGCGGTTAACTCCAAAGTCATTGCCAGAATTTTCATTAAATTTTAATTTATGGTTCCGATTGTATATATCAAAATCGTTTATTTGGGATAGTAAAAGTATTAAAATATCGACTTTATTACATGCCTAATACAAGAGTAACTGAATGAAATTCAATTTAACTTTGTTTCTCAATTTGTTCTGCCAGTCGATAGTTCAGAATTTTGCATTTTTTTATGAACAGTTCCGCTTAAATTTTCAATCTGAACAGTTTTGCAAAAAAGCAAGTAAAGGGTATTTTTCAATAAGGACATAACAAATTTGTATTTAAATAAAAAACAGAATAAATAAGATATTGGGCTGAAATTTATTCCAAATGTAGTATACATATTAAGTTTAAGTATGAAATTCGATCTCGTTCATATGACCACCGCGAGCACGTTTTCAGCGATCGATTCTTTTGGATTGGAGCCACTCTTCCACACATAACGTTGGCAATTTCGAGTTCGATATTGTTCCTGACCTCCTCTAACGTTGTTGGCATAAATCAACGACTTAACGTAACCTCATAAAAATAAATCCACGGGTGGCCGTGGTGTAGTGGTAACATCATCGCTTGTCACGCTACAAGTTCACGGTTCGAATCCTTATGTCAATAATCATCTATTTATTTAGCATGAAATAAATAAAAAGTCGATCAATTGCGAAAGCTTATGCCAACTCTACTGCGAAGGCATAACACTGGCAGTAGGGAGGCCATATGGCTAAAATGCAACTTCATTGTGATGATGACATCAGAAGGTCGCAAAAAAATACTGTGAATCATGAGCAACGACAAAAGCAAAAACAAACAAGCTCCCCAGTTATCTGGACTGAAACTTAATACCAGCTGAGTTTCAAACCAACTACACCAATCTGTCTTTCTCTCTGTCTCTTCCCCTTTTCTCAAAAACGCCCGTGTCCTAAGGGTATTCATAACACCTTTCACACATTCAAATTATAAAAAAAAAAAAAAAAATTAGCGAGCTGGCCATTCGACCGGACCATTTCTCGAGATCACCCGATTACTGAACTTCTCCTTCAATAGATCAATTGTTTGACCATCTGTGTGGCATGTGGCACCATCTTGTTGGAACCATATATCATTGTTGTTAACTCCATCCAATTCTGGCCAAAAATAGTCTTCCAACATGGCACGATAGCGAACTCCATTGACCGTAACATGGCGATCATTTCCATCCACGAAAAAATGCGGTGACTTTTTGTGGATACAATGGAGTCTCTTGAAGCACATGTGGGTTTTTTTGCTGTCCAATAATTCATATTTAGCATTAAGCTTCATCGCTGAAGATGATTTTTCGATAAAATTCGTATTTTCTTCAAACTTTTGCAAAGCCCAATCGGAGAAGTTTCGGTGCTTCAAATGATCAAGAGGCTTCAGTTTTTGAGTTAATTTGATCTCGTAAGGGTTTAGGCCAAGAACTTTACGCAAAATTCGCCACAATGTGGACTGAGAGATTTCCAATTCCTGTGAACGGAGTGGAATCGACTGATTCGGCTCATTTTCCACTGAAGCACGGCTGCGATATTTTCGGTACTTCGACCTATGTATTGTCTCACTGGCACAATATGTTGACTCGAATTTATCCACTATAGCACGCACGCCTGTCTGGTGGGATGATTATTGCGACCGAAAATTAGAGTAGGCGCTCTTAACCGACTCAGAATTTCAGTATAATTTTTAATAATTCCCAAACATTGATCGTTCGTGAACTTCACCATGATCAAAATGTAAACCTTAGTTGACGTTTTGATATTGACAGATCATAAGAAAGTTTAAGGGTGCGTTTGTTTTAAAATACAAAATTGTTATGTCCCTATTGAAAAACACTTTACCCGCGACGTCGGGTATTTACGCAAGTTTGTTGCTGAGTTTTGTTCAAAGAGATCCAGTTTCTCTATCTACAACTCATTTCTTCAAAATAGAGTTCACATTAAACGATATTTAATCAACTAAAAGAAATGATTGAAAGTTATTTTATAGTGACCCTATGATGGGCATTTTGCAATAAATTTGTGATACTAAAAATAATAACAACAACTACATGATGCGAGCAAATTCTACTTTTTGCGGGCCGAATTATCTGGAATAGGATCAAATCTATCCCCAAAAGGGGAAAATTGGTGACTGTTTCTCGGTTAAGACTTAATCTATTTTATCGTTGCGAGTATATAGCGTTATTCATTTTGAGCTTTAGGTTTTTAATTTAAAATAAAAAGTATTACAAATTTCAATGAAATTGTTTCACTGTTTTAAATACAACATCCTTAAATGGCCGCCATGGGAGTTTTTGCAAACATCGAATCTTGTGAGGTAATTTTCAATGACTTTTCGGCACATTTCTGGCTGTATTGCGGCCATAACTTAACAGATGTTGATTTCTAAGTACGCTTCGCTAAAGTTTGAGGATTGTATGTATGAACATGATCTTTAGAATAGCCCCACAAAAATAAATCCAACGGCGTCAGATCAGACTATCAAGGTGGCCAATTTATATCACCAAATCTCGAAATTAAACGACCGGGGAACTTTTCGAGCAATAGAGCCAAATTTGAGTATGTTCTGTGGCACGTAGTCCGTCCTGTTGAAACTACATGCCACTCACATCAATGTCTTCAATCTCAGACCCAAAAAGTTGGTTATCATTCAAAAGTGCACACCAAACTGTCACCCGTGGAGGATGCAATAGCCTCTCAAATTCGAAGAATCCAAAATTTTGCAATTTTGATTGTTTACGTAGCCGCCAAGGTTATAACTTGTACACAAAATGGAATAAGCCACACTCAGGTAGTCTACTGAATCGACATGACCTCAGCTAACCAGTTCCTTCGTTTGGAGTGATTTCACTTGTCTTGAAGTAGACACAAACCAATTTATGCTCAGACAACTGTTGAATTATGCAACACAATCGTTGCATCGTTGCTCCCCTGTGTCTCGCAATTGAAATACTTTATCACTTGACGGAATTTTACATGTTTCATTTTTATTGTTCACTTTGCTATGCTTAGCCAAGTATTTCTCTCAAACAAAGTGCAGCTGCTTAAACATTGAATATCATTCCCGCCCCAAAGTGGAACTCAGCGCCCACGTGTCGAATTGCCAATGCCGACTAAACACTTATAATTAAATTAATTTAATAAAACTCCAACAGCAATTGCTCGCGAACTTTCCTCGCAAATTGGAAATAAAATATTTACCAACTGAACCCCGGGCATCTCCCAGTTAACTTTCAGTTCGACCCGCTAAAACTTTTCCTTTAACATCTAACATTAGGTACCACCACAGAGATAAATTTTTCCATTAACGCGAAACATTCCGCGGCTTAATGTATTTAAATCTATAGACAGTTCCACGAGAAAGGGAATATTTCATTTCGCGGCTGCTGTCGAAATTAGAGGCAAAATTACATCAGGTTCCCAGCACGTTTGCCACTTAAACTATAGTGACATTTAGAGTGGAGTGTCCATTCCCCCGGAAGAAAGGTTATTAGTCGCGTGGCCCAACCACCGGAAACATCCCTTTCCTTATTCTCTCAGAGCTCCTACTTTTCATATCCACCGCAACTTTCGAATAATATGCCCCAAAGCCCACAGACACATATTTAGCTTCTGCACAAGGATCTAACGAACTGTATCCACAACTTAGTGCATACGAAGAGCCTCAGGTGAAACCAATAAATTACCAGTGTGCGTCTTATGTGCCTTTTGTGTAGCGACAGGAACCGAAGTGCGTGTAGAATTTTATTTTATGAGCACTTGCGTTATACTTAAATGACATTGAGGGATTTTCATGAGAAGCGAATTATTGTTGAAAACACGCCTTGAGAGTGCACACCAAAAAGGCATGAGTGGTAACAATTTAGAGTCGACTTTAGGCTGATTACAACGAAAAAGCTGTGGATCCTGAAATAAATGAAGAGTAAAACTATATTGAAATATCATTTAAAACAGTTGGGGTACATCCACCGAGTACTTACATTTGCGTTTGTGGTCTAAAAACAAAGGCTTATGACTTTCGAACCATTATGAGTTACAGCTACGAGCAACTAATTAGAAACGAATACGAAGAGAAATCCATCCTAGAAAAAAAAGCGCTTAATCTATGAAAATATGAAAATATATCATTTATTTGAAAAAAAAATATTAATTTTAAAAACGAATATACTTAAAAATTATAGAAAATTTCTTTTGAAACTTGATATTGAAATGATCTAAACGCAAGTGGAGCCCGTAATTAGAAACGACCCCGAAAACACAAAAAAAAATATTATCAAACATAAATAAGAAAAATAGTTTTTTAATCATTTGATTAATATTTTGTTGCAAATCCTTTTTGCTTCAATACTGCTTCGCAAGGACGTTGCATGGATTTGATGAGTGATCGACATCGTCCCACGGGTATGGCGTACCACTATTCTTTCACCTTTTCGAAGAGATCATTCGTATTGATTATATTCTGTTTGCTTAGATCAATTTTCTCATCCCTCCATAGATGTTCAATGGGATTGAGATCAGCACTTGACAATGGACAATCCAAAACAACAATAGAATTTTCTTGGGAAAATTTGTTTGTAAGCTTGGCGGCATGTTTTGAATCCTTATCCTGCTGGAACTTCCATACAACTGGTAAATTTACTTCTGTCCATGGTAACATCACATTTTCCAAAATGTCAACATATCCCTCTTTGGTTAGGATGTCATCAATTCGTTGAATTGGTCCAACGCCATTCCATGAAAAACAACCCCACACATTAATTGAGCCACCACCATGCTTTACGATAGGTGATGTGTACTTTGGATTGAATTTGCCCCGTTTTGGCCGCCGTGCAAACTGTCTTCCATCAGGACCAATACGATTAATTTTTGCTTCGTCACTCCAGAGGACGAATTTCCATTGTTTGATTGTCCATGATGCGTGCAGTCTTGTAAATTCAGTGCGCTTCTTTCTTTGGTTCTTAGTAACCATTGGTTTCTTGCGTGCAACACGACCAGCTTCAACTAATATTCGTCTGACTGTCCAAACAGATATTTGTGGATCAATTTCATTTGAAATTTCACGTTGAATATCTCTTGCACATTTCCTTGGGTCAGTTTTGGACAAACTTACGATTTTCCTGTCATCTTGGACTGTAGTTTTTCTGGGTCGTTGCCTCCTTTTGATGTTATTGCAAGTACCATACGTTCGAAAATGTTTCAATGCATCAACACTTTTTTCTTTGAGCAATTTAATTTATTGCTAATTTGTTTATACGACAAACCAGCCTTGTGTAGCTCCAAAATAGCTTTCTGATCAGCTGGAGTACTACTTGCAGCTAGTCCAAACGAAGATTTTCTATCTTAAAAATTGTCAAAATACAGTTTGTTAAACTATACTTACGAATAAATTAATTTTCAAAGTGATTTCTTCTTAAATATTTGCTTAATCTTACAGCGTTTCTAATTAGTTGCTCGGGTAAATTTTAAAATTTTCTCTAATATAGATAAACTACTCACAATAGCGCATAAGGTACACGTCTGATTACTTGACTTTCAAATATTGAAAGAGAGAATGATACGTACACATACTGCCAAACCGCAGAAAAAACCGTTATTTCATGCAGCGGTGATAAACCGGCAATGTAACGACACACATTGCATTTGGTGGTGTGTCGTTTCTAATTAGTTGCTCGTAGCTGTACATATCTCAAAAAACTTTTCAATCATATTGCACAGTTCTTAGTACAGTAGGGAATTAAAGCTAAGTATTCATTTCTATTTTAAGGAAAACTGGATAAAAGTCGATAGCTATGTAGATGGGAAGGGCTATTGGTGAGACTTCTTCGAAGGATTGGAAGCCAATCATACGAGTAGTCTGCACAGAGTAAAGGCATACGAATTTGTAGACACGCCAATGAACTCATCACGTACAGTAGCCAATTACGATAATTGAGATGGATGTGTGTACCTCATAAGTCATTAGCACAGATTGGTTCCATTACACAGCTAATAGGTAATGGTTAAAATGCGTAATGAAATTGGTTAACGTGAAAGTGAAATTGAAACGTCGAGCGTTAACGTGTCAGTTGATTGACACAATGAACATCAAATTTTGCGGAATGATGATGGAGTGGATAATCAATTGCGGTTGGTGAAATCTGTTCAGACTCTGACATTAAATCTGTTCATTGCAGTTATTATTTTCAGGAGATCGTTAAAAGGATCTGATGGTGTTTTGATGACACCTTTCCTTGTTAATGGTACTCGTAATGAAAAGTACATTAAGTTCAATAATAAACCATTAAGCAGAAAGAGCATGGCTTGCGAACACATCCGTCGATGTGACTACATGCTACCGGATGCTGTTATTGAATACTCGGAATGACATTTATTTCACATTAATTTGGAATGTTCAGTCAGGAAGATCATAGTGTCACTCAAACCACATAACAATTCGGGTCTATTGTGTGGCTTTTGAATAAGGTAGGAGGGCATTATTGACGTTAGATGGACACAGTTTATTTTGAGACAATGTAAGTAGTGAAAACAGTTGTGAATAGTGGGCAAATAAAGAGATTTTACACAACTTACTTATCGGGCTTGTCAACTTGCTCGAGTCGCGGACAAGAAGTTTCTTCGAAAATGGGGGTCAACCTCCATCCACCTACAACCATTCTTATTCGATGAAGGATATCTCTTTCTTGAAAGTTTTATATCAGCACAGCATAATGGATTTGGTATTAGTTTCATGGAAATTTTCGATTTCCAGATTTTGATCAATTGTGGTATTACAACTAATAGTCGAAAATTTTGGTCGCCTATTCTGTATGTCTGCTTGTACGCATTTATTTCAAATTTCATATCTGCGATCTGCGATAACCTGAAAATTAACGGTGCCTACTTTTCAAATAACAGATTTTGAAAGAAATAGATTTCCTCGAAAACAGCTCTGATAATGGGTGGATTCAAAAATGTCAAAAAGTTGTGCATACGAGTAGATGCGCCAACTCTGTTAACGACGCCGATGCACAACGCAACTGATGCAGATGCCATGCTAATACAATTTTTGTTTGCGAAACTTGACTGAAACTTGTAATACTAGGTGAGTGTGCCATATTTTGCAAATGGCGTCAAATGTCATTGTGCTTTAACATTTATGTCGTAGACAGATAGAGAATTAGTTGACAACAAGCAATGAAGCGATACACACCTGTAGAACGTGGAATTATTGTAACTGCTTAATTGACCAATTTCCGGTCTGTTGTTTTAACGCAGCGTGAATTTCGTCGTCGTTTTTCTCGTCGTCCTGCACCATGTGTGCTTACAATTAAGCATTTGGCTGAGCATCTCGTGCAAACTAGGTCCACTAGAGATGTCGCAAGAAGTGACGTATTGCTCGTTCGGCCGAGAATATCACTGCTGAGGCCGAGGACGTCCGAAAGAGTCCACAAACATCGGCAAAACAACGATGCACACAATTTGGCATCAGCAGACGTTCGTTGCATCGAATTTTGGTGAAAGGCTGGAAGATGTTCCCTAATAAAGTACAAACCGTTCACCAATTGCTGCTTGCTGACCCTCAAGTGAGGTTAACTTACTTCCATGCTCTGTTAAACCTGGTACAAGAAGAGGATGATTTCGTATTCAAAATTTTAATGAGCAACGAAGCCAATTTCCAATTAAGTGGTTATGTGAATAAACAAAATTTGTGTTTCTGGGGCACGATACCGATATCATTTTTTCAACTTAATGTCATTATGGCATCTCTGTTACAGAGCGTTGAAGTAGCAACACCGACAACCTTCCAGCCACGTTATCACCCAAAAGCAACCTTCCAGCCAAATGTCATCGATCGGATTACATATAAAAAACGTGACACGAGTTTAGAGGAGGTTAGAAAGATATCGACGTACCGCACGACACCACATATTTCATTTTAATGTAAAACTAGAATTAAATAAATTATTTTTTAACTTAAAGTTTTATTTACTAAAGTTTTTATTTGAGTTAGAATCCAATTCGTCGTTGGATCCACATCATCAATTGTACACCTTCAAGTAAACTTTTCGTGAAAACAGAGCCCAATTTTTTTCATTTTTAACAAAGTGGCAGCCAATTTACATTATGACATTACTTTTGGCCCACCTTGTATAACAAAAATTGCAGAAAGGACCGATTTCAATTGAAACATCTAAAAAATTACTTTTTTCTTTGATTTTTATTTAACCTATTAGGAAAGGCATCACAAAATTTGGTGATTCTTTTTTGTTGATATTTGCGCATGATGCATGAAGTTTGCACAATGTTCCATTGTGGATCATTATGCAGAGCTAATGTTGCATCACAACTGCAGTGATGTGTTTTTAAGTTCACCCAATTTTGCTAAATTTAATATTTCCTTTTGGTCGCGATATTTTTTCGTTCTCTATTTTCTTGACATTCTCTGTTTGGTCTCTTTATTCCAAAATAGTATCTGTCAAAGTATGAGTATCAAACACACTTTTTTTATTCTTAAATTTAAAGTTTAAGACGACCATTATATCAGATAATTTGATAGTCCCAAAAAAGTATCTGTCAAAATACGGGTATTTTGAGCGAATTTCCAATCTCTGCGTAAAGTAAATTACAACGCATTTTTTATAATTTGCACGTGTTAAAGGGGATATGAATACCCTTATACTAATTTTAGGAAGGGCGTTTTGTGGAAACGGGAAGAGACAAGGGGAAAGACAGAGTGGTGTAGTTGGTTAGAAACTCAGGTGGTATTAAGTTTCAATGAACGATTTCATATTTTAGTTGTTTTTTTTTTTTTTTTTTCAAAAAAATGGAAAATGTATATAATAGCTTAGAATTCATTAAACAGTACTTGTGTGGTGCTAAAAAAAAAAAAAAAACTATATACATCTCTTCGACTCATTTACCGGAGGCTTTCGGCCTCAAAGGCAGGGGCTCAGGGCGACGCTACGCAGCTTGTACCAGTAGTCCCTATTGCGTACTTTTCGTGTATATGTATGTATTGTTACAAAAGTGGGGAACAACCGAGTCGAACCACCACCACTACTAGTACTACTACTAAGAACTCTCGCCTTCACTTCCTAAGTAGACATGAGATTAAAATAAAATTTGCACACAGGTAATTAATCTCACCTCCGACTTTAGCCACCTTCCAATGCTCCACCAACACCGGCGCACCACCTCTCCAGAGTCATCCCTTGCAAGCATCACTATCAATCCTCAGCGCCGAACCAGCGGGTTACCTTCAGCGCCTCCGTCATGTCCATCAGCCGTCACCTATCGGAAGAAAAATTCATCAAAAAAGGTAATTTAACAAGTACCTCACTACTCACCTGTTCTCTCCCCCCAAGGTTTACCTGCAATGCTTTATGCAGTACCCATCACATCGTCTAGGCGCAGTCGCCTGAAAAGAAACCCACCCGCAATATCTACCTAGGCAAAAGTTTCCCCGTACAGAAGAAAACAACCCCGATTCCGACAAAGATTACTTGCACAATTGTACACGGCTGCACCTGCGCTGGTACAACCGCGGACCCCTCGACTCACAACAACGATATCGGCTCTCCCCATGGTATAGGCCACCGAAGAATCCAGTTTCGTTTACTGGAACAATGGGATCGAATACACCCGCGAAAAACACAACCGAGAAAGGCAATAATGGCAACAAAAAAAAAGGTAACCAAAGATCTTAATCACTCACCTGTTGCAGAGGGTATCCAAATATAGCTGACAGCAAGTTGTGGCGTGTGGACAATTATCCTCAGATTGGAGTACGGGTGGACTTCGCACTCCTCCCAGTCGAAAAAACACCCGGATTTATCGACCCGAAGAACAAACACTCCAAGTAGATGCAGTACACCGCGCGGAACTGCTGCCAAGAGGAACCGCACTCTCTTGGAACTTGGTGTCGGAACGTTTTCCTGTAGGGATGGTCGGACGAATGGTAAAACATAACACACACACCCGAATCAAAACAGATCACTTTTATGGAAACGAAAACTCCCGAAGAACACAGAAAAACATGAAAAATACCCAGCGCGGTGGAAAGAAAAAAAAATAAAAAATGCCGAAAAAAAAGGGAATTCTGACGTCTGTCAGCCATGTCAACCGGGGCACGTTCAGTGCACTTTTTGATGCGCCGCTCCCATTCAAATATTTTGCGGGTTGGGTTACATTGATGTGCCGCGGAATAAAAAGGAAAATAGTTGGAAATTATTGGGAAATACAGGAGGGCGTTTTAATTGCAAAAAATCCATTATAAGGGCAACTCCAGGTTCTCCGAGACAAGAAACCCCTCGTTGGAAAGGGAAAATTACGGGCAATCCGGGGAAATGGGTGACGATGGCAAGGAAAAGGTGGACAAGTGGAAAATTGGGACAGAAAATTTTCCAAAATGGTGGAGGAAAATCCGAAAGGCTGGAAGGTAATTGGAAATTTTCATCAATTTTTTTGGAATCTTTCCAGGCGCAAGTGAGATGACAAGAGAGGACGGATAGATTCAACGAGGGAAATTTTGGTGGAGAGTTGGAAGCGTTTAAAAGGAGCGCGTTCGGCATGAGAGAGTGGCTTTTTGCTGGTGATAGTCGTCGTGAGAAAGTCGGATATCGTCCCGATCGAAGAAATACCGAAGTAGCGGAAAAATAAAAGACCCAACGAACGGAAATAACGCGAAAATACCAGACTAGCGGATCAACGCGGAACAACGGAGGCAGCTAGAGAAAGGACGCAGCACGACGAACAACAAATTACAACAACAATTTTTTTTTAATTAGTATTAATTAGAAGTGTTTTCTTTTATTAGCCTGTGAGTTTTTTTTGGCTTTTTCGATTCACTATTGCTTTTTCCTCCCTCTTTTAGCTACAGCCCGGGGTCGCCTTCGATGCCCCCCTCCAGAAGTGTAACAATATATTTGTTGGAGGAATGAAATATCACTGTTTTATTATTTTGAGCGATTTTTCATTTTATTCTGTGGGCCATTATTCATTAGGAAAAAAAAACCCAAATATTGGTCGACTTTTCATTTTGGTCTATGGACGGATGTTCACTACTTTTGGGCATCCTTTGTGTGAAAATTTAGTTTACTGTCATTTGAAAAGCTCTAACATCAGGCCATCGAAATCAGTAAGCTTTATTATATTTCAACATTTTAGCCATTATAGTACTTTTACTTGCACCTATAAGAGCAAGTTGACTTTGCTATAATTCAGAAACTCTAAAATGTGGGTCTATCAATTCTGTCTGTGTGTCTGTTTGTCTGTATGTCTGTATATATGTATGTGCACTGAACTGCAGCCTAAACGTCTTGAGGGATTAATTCGAACATCACATCTAAAGTCCGTGTGGTCGTAATTCGAAGTGAAATCGGAATTTTCATTTTAACCCCTAAATTAACGATATTTTACAAATGGCCGATTTACTTAAATTCATTATTCTAGATACTCTGCAGTTCTTATGGTTTGGCCTTGATTCGGGATGTAATGATGTTGTCACCTCCAATATGTTATGGTGTCGTAAAAGCTCATAATATCTTTTCTGACTGACCCACCAAAGATGTTTTCCTTAGCAATTAAGACATTTGGATCACCGAGTTCGAGTCCAACTTGTGTTTGAAACATCCCAACCATATACTATCAAATTTTTATGCTTATGCATCTCATCTCCAGTCATCAGAACACGTAAGGAAATCAAACAAACGTTCATGGAGAGACATTTTCTCTTATTGGGAAATAGCGTGGTAATGTTTGCATAATATTTGGAAAACTAAAGTTCGCGAGTTATAACCATGTTAAACGGTAAACGAATCAGACCTTAAAACTTGCATTATGGGTACACTAGTCACGAAAGGCTTTTAATTTAGTGTTTTGTTTGCAATTTAAGTGCATTTACCTTTTGAATTGATTACCATATTCCCATGTGGGGAAATTTGTTCGTGCTGAATCCATTTTGTAATTCTTTAACCCACGTAACATTTCAACACTCCCAGTCAAAAGGCGAACTAAATATACTTAATGGCTTCCTCGCGTGCACATTGGGGTTTAAAATACAGAGGGAATGCCACATGACTAATAGTGGTCAACAAGTGACACAATTTCAGTTCATTTTTAGTTCTAGCAATTATTCAGATTTTGTGAATTAGTCGATTCTATTTATACGCTGACTAATAATTGCCCTAAATTATAGTTGCTGGGGAGTAGTTTTTAGAGTTAACATCTATCTTGCCTTCTGACAACACCTACCTCGACACCAGACACATTCACCAATATAGTGAGCATTCGTTTCTGAAATTTTATGTTCGCAGTCAAGGTAGAGGGATAGATGTAAGCAAAGTCATTAAAAAGTGCCTTCCTATAGAGAGTGTGGATGACCTGAAATGGTTATGAAATTCAAGGCTAGGTGTTTGATAGTAACTTTGATAGCTCCTTGAGGACACAATTCACATAATTCCCACAGGTATTCAACAGTTTTATATTCGAAAGGGGTTGGCTGAAGTTACTATCCCACTTTCGGCAGTCAAATAAATCATTACAAATTGTCATATGTCCGACAATTTAAATACGGGCTCTCATAGTTTCTGGGGTTTAGTTCTTCTTAGGATTAATATGCATCTGCAAACGCTATTGCGCACTTTTTAATTACATCTGTTACAAGGTCAATCTGCAAATCTCGATGCAAGTCACTATTTCTAATATACTATGGGGCATTCACTATTCCCCGAAGGACCTTATTTTGAAATGTTTTTATTATTTGTACATTCGTTTTCTTTGTACAACCGCATAATTTGATACCATGTATCCAAACGGGTTTTAGTACCTGATTATATTGTATAATAGGATTTTATTCTCAATGGACAGTTCTGAGTTATATCCTAACAACCAATAAAGTTTTCTATATCTAATATTTAGGTCTTCTACTTTCTTTTTAACACGTTCCTTCCATTTCAGTTTAGCATCCAGATTCATACCCAGATACTTAGCTGTATTAGAGTAAGGAACTGTTTGGTTATTAATAACCACGGGAACATTCGTTATTTTTTTATATGTAAAAATGATATGGATGACTTTGACTCATTAAGTTTAATTCGCCATAGCTGTGTCCAATCATATATCTCGTTAACTGAATTTTGTAGCTTTTATGTTGCTTTAGCCATACATCCAACTGTTGATAGAAGAGCAGTGTCGTCTGCAAATGTGGCTATCATGGTATAACTCGCATGCGGTATATCACTCGAGTGTACGAGTAATAAGTATAGGGTGGGTCCTAGAACTCTTTCCTGTGGAACACCTGTTTGTATTTCTTTAAACCACAGCTCATTTCTGAACCACAGCGAACTCTAAAGAATCTATCTGCTATATAAGATTTAAGTATTGAATATTGCACAACAAATTTGTTAAAGGGCACTGGGCCCTTTCTATAACATTAGTTATACGATGCACTTGGTCCATATTCGAGTGTCTATTTCTAAACCCGAACTGGTGGATGGGGATAAGCTTTCTTTGCTCTATAATTTGGTCTAGTCTTTTAAGAAGGAGTTTCTCGAAAAGTTTCGATAATATCGGTAAAAGTGAGATTGGTCTATACTCGTATGAAGTATCTTCTGATATAGGCTTACCTTGTTTAGGTATAACAATAATCTTCCAGTAATATGGGGCATACCATAGTTTAAAGCAAGCATTCATTATAAGCCTGAGTTTCAATAATGCGGTAATACCTTCTTAAAACCGACTTAACGTTGAAAATAAAATTTTTGACGATCACTAGTTGATTGGTCATGATCAAGGAGGTGTTTTTAGTGCGGTTAGAGTCCCACACTACTTTGGGTTTCGAACCCCACTGTGTCTTTCGAGATTTTCACCTTCATTAACAAAAATATGTTCAACAATGATAATTAAAAGTCCTGGTAAAATATGGGAGGGTTAAAAAAGTCTTCACAAATCGTTCCAGTCAGGCGCTTAACTCAAGAATCAATAAAAGCAGATTTTGATAAAGTGTGTGGCAGAGTGGATCCTATTTGAAAACCATCCAAATTAGATGGGAAAAGTCATTCCAGTTTGTAAACTTTATCACGAGGAAGCAATCTGCTCATCAATTGGCAGATGTTTTTGATTTTCATTTACTTGTTCTGTCATTGAACACTTTTATTGGTCTGTTTGATTTTATGTTTTTAAACGAATGCAAATTGTTCATGTCTGCATTTTTTTTCACAAGCAATTAAACTTTTAGGTGGCTATTGACACCAGACTTTTCATTTCTGATATCACAGATATACGGCACAACTACAGCGCTCTTTTAGAAAAGTAAAGTTGGGCTTTGACTTAGGTATTCATAATAAGAAAATGCAATGCTGCAGATGTTCTGTGTATCCCATTGATGGAGATGGTTTTAGAAGATCTTTAAAACAGAAAATTCGTTTCCACTGAACACATTTTGATACAATATTGGATTTGAGTTAGACATGTAGACACGTTTGCCTGAAAAGCATCAAAATCTCGTAAAGATAATAGTAGGATGATCTTAAATCGCATGTCTTTCTTTCAAAGGTTCAAAAGTTATAAGTATATGATGTACTGAGGAGCGGACAGATAGACATAATATTGAATCCTTTAGAGTTTCACCTACCTATATATATATTTGGTGCAGACAGGCCGTAGGGACTGGTGACAAGTAATAATAACAAAACGGAGCCGAGGGCTGTCGGAAAAAGAAATTCGTTTAAAGTTTCTGTCGAGAATGACTCATCCCAAAAAACGGTGGATCTTTGGCGTTGGGTTATTTTGTCACATTTTATTTTCTCGTAAAAACCCTGAGGTCTAGTTTCTAGTAGCCGTTCTTGTTGTGCATATTATATTTTTCACATAAATCGAAGAGACCTACAAATTCATTGCAGGATCCCCACACTGAGATTGAAAAGCAGATTTGTTAAATATTCACGGGTGGCAAACCAGTGAAAAACACTTTTTTGGTGCTTTTCTCAGTACTTGAATCTCAACCTTCCACTCAATAGTCCAACACAACACACCAACCCTTTAGCTACGGCAACCACCCTAATAACATATTTACTCATATAGTGTTCAACATCTAAAAGGGACCTATAAAGTCGGAGAGAGATAACACTGAGCCGAATCAGTAATACACTGATTGGGTAAGGTTGCAAACCCATTATTGGTATACTTTAGGTAGTTTTGGGGAAAGACGACTACAGATGAGTAGCTCATATCTCTATACCAGCTGTTTCATTAAAATCAGAAATGGGACGACTATCATCGTCAATACTACTCGTACTAGAGAATTTAAATGGAACAAATCGCTGCTTTGTGTCCACGGTTTGGTTCGTACGTACTTGCTTCATATGTGCTTTTCGTATGAAAATTGTTTAGATTTCAAATTTAAGTTAAGTAAAGTACCGTTAATTTTGAGGCTGATCTGGGCATTACCCCACAGACCCCAGATGAAAAGTTTGAAGAAAATCCGTTCAGCCGGACGGACAGAATTGCGAGAGCCTCATTTTTGAGTTCCTCTATTATAGTAATGTCAATGTCGAGAACGAAATTTTTCACGAAAGGCAATTACTTGCCCCGTAGGAGTAAATACAAATTAGTTCCAGACTTACGAGTAATATTTCAAAAATCCTGAAGCAGTATCCCGTGAAGTAATTCAATGAATAACACTAGTCAACTAAATTTCTCCTTTTTTTTATAAAAAAAGGAAATTTCCAAATCCCGGAACACTCAGACTCACACGAAGGCCATTGTACTACCAAGCACAAACTCCTTTTTTGAGTAATGGTTGGAGAAACTTGGATTTTATTCGTCTCTCTTTTATGCTCGGGTGGCCGTGGTTGCTGTTCCCCGTCCGGTCCTGCACAGTTCGGATCACCCACTACACCATTGCCACCCCTTAAGATTTCTACTTACTCGTAGATGCCAACTGTTACTTTTTCTAGGCAATTGGTTGCTGCTGATTGCAGAAATGGCAATGAAATTTTGATATAACGTTGAGATAGGTAGGTAGGTAGGTAAGATTGGCGGTTCCGTTAGGAAGAACCCAATTAAACTACGAGTAGGTTCCATTTTGTTACCACAATTCATGTAACTTGGGTGTCAGGGTGTGTTGGTGAGGAGTCTCTAGAGACACCCAAGTTACATTCCAACCTGTGGAATTCAAAGAGAATATTAAACTCTGTGATGTTTTTCTCTGAGACTTCCTCTAGGGATTTGAAGAAGGGTTTTCCTAATGCTCATTGTCTGGACCTAGCTAGTCCCGTACAGGCGCATAAATAAATAAATAGTGAATAAGGGTTTCTCTTTCAGTTGCGACAGTGTGTTTTGTGGGGGATACCTAGTTTGACTGTGTGTTCTCCTATAGGCCAGTGACCCGTAGTGATCGCTGTTAATCTGGCGACGGCTTTACGCGTTTTATTTAGGAAGTCGGTTGTATTTAATTTTCTTGTAGCTTGGCCACATCCTTCCGGATATGACACAGTTTTTTAGCCTAGTACATCTGAGTTTGGCTTTTATAAGGAAAATTGAGGAAATTTCTGCCTTGAACGCTCCAAGCAGACTGTGGATTGATTCCGCAACTGAGCGGTGCAGGTATTAGATATTAGTTTATAATTTTGGTAGTAGTAGTCCAGCCAAACTACGAAAAATAGGCGGAGTGTTTATTTATTTCTTTAAGCTTAATACAAGCACCATGAAACTGAAAACTAGTTACAAACTAAAGGTAATATGAAGATGTAAGGCGAGCATGGAGGTAAGGTTAGGAAGAGTGGAGGGTGTTAGGAAGAGTGACTCTGTTTTAATGAAACTCAAGGAAGCTTTGCATGCCGTAGCTTTGCGCAGCATTTTGGACATTAGTTCGTGATAACCAATAGTTGGTGCAGTGAGGATTGAGAGGGAATATGGACACAGAATTAAAGTTACGTGGGTTTGTATTAAAGGAGATCATTTCCAATAGTGCAGGGCAGTCAGTATTACCAGTTAATAGCTGATGAATAAATAATATGTCAGCGACTTCACGAAGTTTTCCGAGAAACTGTAGGCTGGTCAGTTTCAGACGATCCACATAGGGAGGTAAGTTACAACTATTAACCCAATCAAGGCCACAAAAGGCTAAACCTCCGCTGCACAGTTTCTATTCGGAAGGTATGGGTTTCGTAGTAAGGTGACCATATTTGGCTAGCAATGTGATGTAAAAGGATTTTGTGACATGTGAGTTTGAAAATTCCTTAGACCATCTTGTCACAAAACCAAGCGTAGAGTTAGCCCTGCTGATAATGTTGTCAGTGTGGAGACGAAAATTGAGTTGCATATCACAAAGGACACATAAGTCGCGCAATGAAGAGACTGATGGTACTTAGAGGCATATGTGATTCCTTGACATTTGCTGATGTTAAGCTGCGGAAAATTTATTTGGCACCAGATTGAAAATCTGTCAAGGTCACCCTGCAGTGGGCAAGAGTCAGCAGGGTGATAGACAGATAAGATAACGATACACTCAAAATCTTTTATAGTCAAGATGAAGATCATAGGTCCAAGATGGCCATCTTGAGGGACGCCCGAGGTAGCATAAATGAGGTCAGGGACTTTATACTGGCGATCTGTTAAGTAGAATTTAATCTTACAACTCAGTTAATTTATTTTTTCAGACTCGTTGCATGAAATTCGTAAATAATTAAACAAATTTAATCAAATTCAAGTCAGAATTTGAAAATATTGCTTTCAAAACTGCGCCATTTCGAATGTGAAAATGTTGACTTCGCATTTGATTTTGGCGACCTCGGAAACGTATTTTGTATTTTTTTTAAATTTTCTGGACCTCAATTTGAATCCCCCATTTTAAATTTACAAATTTTGGCTTACAATTAGTATTCGGAGATCCTGAAGACATATTTGCTTATATTGTTCTTTGCCTGATTCATTAGTTCATGAAAAAATTGAATTTGTTTATATTCTTGAGATTTTGGCCCAATTTTGAATCCGCCATTCTGTATTTTGAAATTTAGACGCACACCTCTGAAGAAGTTTTCTGCTCCATTAACGTGCCTTATTTACTTCAAAATACACAGACATATTCCTGTTTAATTGCAGTAAACAAATTGGGTGAGGAAATTTTTGGCTACATTTCCGGAAACAAATCTTAGCAGTCTTCAAGTATGATTTTGTGTTGCCTAGTTTACGTACTCCAGAAAGTAATGTATCTAACTAAGCTGAAAATTTACCAAAAAAATTACCAAAAGCTATTATTTATTTCGCATGAAATAAATAAAAAAAGGTCGATCACTTGCGAAAGCTAAGACAACTCTACTGTGAAGGCATAACACTGGCAGTAGGGTGGTCATATGGCTAAAATGCAACTTGATCGTGATGATGACATCAGGAGGACGGAAAAAAATACTGTGAATCATAAACAACGACAATAATAGCGAAAACAAACAAAATACTCCCCAGTTATCTGGACAGCCACCATTGTCCTATAATACAACAATCAACGTGAAAGGAATGGATGGCTATAATCCCGCTGAAGAATTCCTTTCAAAGGTACCTCTCAAAGGGTGGACCTTACAATACTCGTAGATGTAATTAAGAAATCAACTTTACTGAATACTCCTACTTGCAGATGGTGAGATTTTTAAAACTCATCATTGTATCGTCACGTGGAAGCATTCCCATAAATTGCATAAGTTATGTCCAAACTTCTTCAAAATACAACATTAAGATAATGCGAACGTTAACTTATCCGTAAACGAAATATCATTGACCTTTGAAATTATAGACCAAAGTTTGTATTTCACCACTTATTTACAAACTCGTGGCGAAATTTGCCTATGAAAATACGTAATCATTATTCAGTCAGTTCATCCGAATAATTCGCGGTAGTACTTACGAGTATATACCTCCCACGATTCACAGTCATAGTCCATGTGCAAGACACGAAGGCGTCGTTGTCTTCTAGTTTTTTTTCTCCAGAATTCCAACGTCGACACAGGGAAAACAATATTAATTCGCAGTCCTCCCCACAGGGAATAGGGGTGAATTCCAATTACTAACTCAAGCTTACAAGGCCAAGCCAGCGCAAAGAAAGTTATTTGTTTCATTTGCCGTGCAGGATTCTCGGTAAATAAAAATTGGTTCTCCTGCCAAAGTAAAAACATGATCCTTTGAAGAGGATTCCCACAGACATGTATTTGTCGAAAAATAAAACAAAACATATTTCAAAGCACGTGCCCTTCTCCTTTGGATTGCGTTTGCATTTTCATAAAAATCCACACACATATCTACCCATACCCATTTTATTAAGCGTTCCGTTTTTATTAAGCGGTAAATTTATTCATAATCCAATTGTAGGTTGAGTTGAGTTTTGGTGTTTTTCTGCTCCAGGGCTTCATTCCAATTCAATCACTTGGAATGGTATTACTCAAATTTACGGAGCTCCATCTAGACCAGAACTGACGTCACGCCCTACGGGTGACAGTATAGTTTAGCCGCAAACTGCGTGCTTTTATTAAATTCACATGGAACTTCTTTGTTTGAGAAAGGGGATGCCTTCAGAATACGAGTAAATATTGCTACCACTCGTCGTGTTTGGTTTCTTTTTGATGGCTCCATATAAAGGAATGTTGTGTGTTGCTATAATGCCCCGTGGTGGTTGCCCTAAACGAATCAGTAAGCATGTTGCTCTTTGTTGCCTTCGAATGTAAATAAAATGATTTTGTTTATACAATGAAGTCAAATACCCGGTCTAGCCAGGCCATGCCATGGTAGATTAGAGAGTTTTCCGGCTTCCACTATGCACAATAAAGTTTCATTTTTCTTTGGTCGAATGGCTGATGAATCATTGGCAGGGATGAAATGAATCTTCTGTTGAGTGAGTTGCAAAAGGAAAATATGTACGTACATAGTTCCAAGCCCTGAAGAAGGAACTGAATTATTCAGCATAATTACAGTAGGTACGGATAAGTTTTCCCCACTCGTTTCTATTGTGATTCGATGCAAGTATCTGGATGATAGGGATTCAAGTGTGAAAGTTGGGTAATTGCCTGGAGTGGAAGAGTCTTTAATTTTGTTGATAGAGTGGCGAATAGCCTGAAAAGTTTTGAACAAAAATACAGAGAGGAATGGTTGCTGCGTTTGTGAATTAACTTGGCAGAGTAGCCAGGAATGAACAGTTTGAGGAAACGGTTTGAAGCGTTTTAAACCAAAGACCAGAGTACTGCTGTTTTCAAGCTTTTATGTTGTGCACTACTGAAATTTAGAGCAGAGTAGTATATTGTCGCATACGTAGCAAAAGCACACAAATGATGTTTTAGAAATTGTTCCGGATACCCAGGCAAAGTTTTTCCTGGGAAATTAGTTCAAACTGAAACTTTTGGAAAAGCAGAGATTTGGATTCGGAAATAATTCCCACAAAGCTGGACATAGTCTCAATGGCTTTATTACAAGTCCATGTAGAACAAAGAAAATCGCTGAAACTGGCAAATATCTCGCTGAACATCAGTTTTACGTAATCAGAAAGTGAGCTTTCGAAAAGATGTCAGTTGTGCGATTTTGTCATGCACACGATGGTACGAGTATATAGGATCTTTAAATACCCTGATTTAGTAAAGCATAAAAGGAGAAGCTCAATGACAGGATGCTTATTCACAACATTTGCATATGTAAGATCAGAAGAACTCTCGGATCTGGAGGAACACATGACTGCATAGCTGCTAAGATACGAGTAGATGAAGAAGGTACTACTATTGGGGTATGAGATTTCTGATTTTTATTTATCTGAATGCCTTAAACATTTTGTCAACAATCTGTGGTTTTAGGCTAGGAAAGTTTATCATAGATCAGATATTCACATTGCGGCAGATTTTAGAAAAAACCCAGGAACTCCAAATCGATACGATACCACCTCCTGTAGAGACGAACCATGTCTAGTTTTGGCATCCCTGCCAAACTCGTCCGCCTACGCAGGATAACGATGGAGAATGCATGCTGACATTAGTTCGGCAACAACATTACCGATGCTTTTGATGTCAAGAAAGAACTAGAACTAGGTGGCCCGCTATCATGTGATTTTTCTAACATCGTACTTGAAATGATTGTACACATTTCTCAAGCTAACGCTTGAGTCTATGCAGCTACTCGCTTAGGCCGATGATAGTAACACAATTCGAAGAACGCAGCGCTTTGTCAGTGTTGCTTTTGTGAGTATTAAAATAGAAGCGGTGGGTTTAGCGGTTATCGAAGACAAAACTGTCATCGAAAAGGGACACTCAGCATCGGTGACTTGGACAGAACTTTGTGTACCTAATCTCCATTCCAAATTAAAATAATAACAGCGTAGGGATCAAGCTGTTGCTTTGAGCTAAACAGGCTAATTTTTTTATATTCGTAAGACCCTCATTATCCCTGTCCTGCTATTCGGTACAGAAGCATTAATGTCCATGCTTCTGCATAGAAAGAACAATTTTTTCCATTTTTATTGACGAGATATGGAGCAGAAGCGGCATCGATGTAGTTAGAAGAGTTTAAATTCATCGCCTAAAATGGCTATGACATGTAGAGTGATTGGACATCAACGGTCTGAAGCGGAAGTCTTTAAATCTATCCCAAAAAAGAACGACGTGGTAAAGAAATATCTCACCGATGGTAGAGTACACAACTGGAAGGGGAGCTCAAGATCGAGCTGGTTGGAGAGGCTTGTTGGTTGAGATCCGGTGAAGTTTTATTATCTTCATTAATTTTGTCTGCAAACTTTAAGTAAATATATAAAAATTTTCTTTTTAAGCTCAAAAAAGCGACTACATCTACTGAAGACAGACGGATTGTCTAGAAGTCTCAAATTTTCACTGTTCTGCATCACCAATCCGATCAAATTTGGGAATTACTGCGAGTGTTGGCACGGTTAAACGAGTATTACAGAGAGCTGAATAACTGAAAAGATCAAAAATGAAACAAAAACCCCTCTTACCACCTCTCGTAAGGAGGCTCGTCGGCTATTTGCTCTGAATTGCATAGCGAATGGCATCGCATCGTTTTTTCGGACGAAAAACGATTTCATTCAGATGGCCCTGTTGGTTACAATTACTCCGAGTATTTCCATGAAATATGCAAAGAAAAACACTATCTGTGAGGGAGGTGTAATGGTGTGGGTTGCGATCTCCTATTATGGCCAATGTGAATTACATTTTCTATCATCAAGAATGAATGCGAACCATTATAAAGGCGTACTGGAGAAGGCTTTCCCTTACTACAATAACATGTTTGGACCCGTGTCATGGACTTTCCAACATAATTACGCCCCTATCCATACTGCATGCGTGGTAAAAGAGTGGATTCGTAACCAAAACGTGCCTGTACTGGACATGTGTTCTACTCTTTTATTGGAAAACCGCAAAACTTAAGCAGAATATTTTGTCCCCATTCAAGTGCATGGGCTTCAAACGAGATGAACGCGATGTGGAAGTAGATTGACCTTAAGCCGGCTAACAGAACGAGTACAGATCGTTTTCTGACAGCAGAGCTGTCACTTTCTGAAAACGGGACTTGTGCATATTCGGGAAAATCTGAGTAGATTTGTTTTATTGTACCTATTGGGGGAAATCACTTTAAGTCCTAGTAAATATTGTAGTTCTTTTACTATTTGAAAGTCTCAAACTACCTGCAAAATTGAAACCAATTTCAGTCAATACTAATCTGTATAGGCTTACTTATAATACATACATTTTTGAGCATTAAAAATTCGCTTACAATTTTAATTTCTGTTGGCACAATGAGTTAACTGCAAATTTGGCTACAAGAGTGAATGGCAATAAAATGACGGGAAAGAGTTTATGGAGATTTTAGTTGGTACATATATTACTGCATTAAATTTGATCGGATTTGCGATGCAGAATAGTGAAAATTTCAGACTTCTCTGAAAATTCGTCTGTCTTCAGTAGATGTAGTCGCTTTTTTGGTTCACCCTATCATTTTGTTCCCATAGTTCAACTTATTTTTAAGAAAGTTGCAAACCACCGACTTGTTTCTTCCAATCTTTTCGGCAATATCTCTATAGGTAAGATTACACTCTTTATAGGTAAGTATTTTGCCTTTCACTTCTGCTGTCAAAACTTTACCTCGACCCATTTACTAGAGATAACAAAAAATTACCTTTAGCTTTGATGATTTGATGCACACTAAAACAATTGACCCTGTCCCTATTAAAGCAAAACTAAGATAACACATAACGGTAAAGTTATTGAAATTTCTTTCTCTTTCCAAAAGTTGTCTATTACTGTAGCAGACATCCTAAAATTATTTATTTTCTCAATTTTCATGTTACTCTATAATCAGTTAAATTTCATTCACCTTATTCATGAAATTCTATTATTTATTAAATTTCACATTCTTTTAAAATAAATCAAAAATATTCCATTGTTAATTGTCTACAAAGCACATTTTCCTATGTTAGCGTTCACATGTGCTACATATAAGATCACTCCCATTATAACACCAAGTCTTTCCATACACAGAATTGAACGAGAGCAAGACTAATACCCAATTCACAATGCAGCGTGAGAGCGATATTAGAGCGAGACGAGAAATCCTCGTCCTCATAAAATAGTTTCCCAATTCACAATGAAGGCTATACTTTTGACAGCGAGGCTGTATTATATATCTAAAAGTAACAACGGCACCACACCATCTTTCTCTTTCTGGCTACATAACAAAGTCGCATCAGCCTGCTGACAGGCTATTTCGTCCCGAGAATTTTTTAATTTTCCGAAAAGAATGCGTTGCGATAGAACGAGTCTCGCATCATTGTGTATTGTTTCATACATTTGCATAGATCGAAACTTTTTTTGACAACTCGCGCTAGACTCGTCTCGCTCTCACGCTGCATTGTGAATCGGGCATAAAAGAAGGAGAAGAAGATCAACCGTTACAATTCTGTGTATAAAAGGGCGGCGTGAGTCAGAACAATTTATAAAGGCTGAGCAAGCAATTGGTCGCCTGGCTCCGAGTCTTATTAGAAGTGTGTAAAATAACTCACTGTGTACAGTTAAATAAAAGAAGAGTTTTCCAAGGACAAGCATTTTTTCTGTCAATCAATACCATCTTCACTTTGTACTAAATAAAAACATAAAGCAAATGCCGATAGTTACTAATAAGAAAGAGAAAACAGAATGAAATGATTGAAGAATCTTGTCCCTATTCAAGTCCTCGTAATTATAACCTTAAACTGGTATTAATATAGTAATCATGTTTCTACTCATAGATAGCACTCTTGTACCATTTCGGGGGCAAAACTTTGCTGTAACCATATTTAAATTTACTTGGAAATTTTAGAACGTTATTCCATCGTGCTCTAAATTTGTTTTCGATTCCAAGCAAGATCCAGATTTGCAATGAAACTTATTTTCTCTTTTCTGTTAGAAACACAAATCACAAATACTCGTACACGTACTCGTACTCGTATTTATGGCTGTCCTTGAAAATAAATTCTCTAACTAGATAAGAAATTTGTTTTCGTAGAAATATGAAGTAAAGAAAATCCTTGTGTACGACCTGAGACCATGTCGCACTAAAATTCGAATTAAATTGGAAAATTCAATTTCACTTGAAAGTAATCAAAATATCAAACAAATATTGTAAATCGATTATGTTCCGCACAAACAGATTTGCCTGTTTACGACATTTTATGTTAAAATATAAATCGAAAGTATGTACTCACTTTGAATCTATTTCTACTGCAACTTAAACAACAATAAAAACTGTTTACACGAAAGGCAAGAAAAAATATACAGGAAAGTTACAATCGATCCAGAATGGATCGTATAATACCGTATCCCCTGTCTTCTAAGTCACTTGTTAGGAAATTGTATCTCAAAACTGTTGTTACAACAGATTCTGATGAGATATTCACAATAAGACAATAAGATGATGGTTAATCACAGTAAATGACTTCCAACAAACAATATAATTTTTTATTTTAAGAAAACGCCATCAAGAAGTGAGCGTGGCCATGTCTAATGTATGGACGAAATGTAGAAAAAATCAACGTCTACATATTTTACCTTTCTAACATTTTTCTGTTTCTAACAACAATATTGAAAAATAAAAGATATTTTTTGAAAAGTAGGCGTGTCTGTAGGTGGATTTTAAAAGTGTTTACACTTGTACTGCTTCACATTCTAGAAAGCTTTCCTAACTCAAAATTGATAGCCCACAAAGTAGTGACATACGGACAGACGGACATGGTTATATGAATATAACTTTTGATGTCGATCATAAATATACATACTTTTAGTTGTCTACCGTTATTATTTCTCTATACATATTTCGAATTATGTATCAAACTTTATATACAAGTACCTTGAATAGGGTAGAAGAACTCCTTCTTTCGCCTCCTTGTGATTCTATTCACATTGTTACTATCACATTCTATTGATGCTTCATCAGCTAATGAATGAAGGGCGTTGATAAGGTTTCATTTGCCTTACCTTACATTTCCATATACGTCTTCATCTTAATGTGGCACCGGGGTGAGAGCTCGAATTCCTCTACTGCTGAGGGAGTTGTAAATGGAACAGTGAGTGAAATACACTCCAGATCGAGATTCTGCCTTAATCTTGAAAAACTTTATGCACTGGTTGCTCATCTATATGCTGCGGTCCTGATTCCTTCGGCTCCTTCGCAAAATGGGATACCGAAACTCATCGATATTCCATGCTTATTTCTGGTACCTTTTAAGTACCTTCTAAGGAGCTTCGGTTGATGGCCAAGTGGTTAGTCTGTTTTTTGCCTATCGGGTGAACCCCAACCTGTAGCAGGTGGAGATTGTAGAATTCTACAAACCGTTCGTTATTAATCTTACTATTGTAATGAATCCCGATAAGCTAGAGAAAATACGTATATATAAGGAGTGCGAACAAAGAAAAGTCTTTCCCACTTTTTTGGTTTCTTATTGCTACACACAGCTGTGTTGGTGGATGATTGTTGATTGAATTTTAGTTCGATAAGTAGCTCATTATCAGGCGCTACACAGAGTTCGCTAGGAATATGCTATCTAGGTTAGGTTAGGTTAGGTTTGATGGGTTAACGTAGAGGTTGAAAGACCTACTACGCCCACTTAGATCAATGTAGATCCATTGTGATGCCCATTGCCAACAACACGCGGTGTTCCAAGCGGTTCCCCATCTAAGTACTAACCGCGCCCGACGATGCTTGATTTCGGTGATCCGACGAGAACCGATACTGTCATAGTGGCATGGTCGTTGACGTCATATCTCTAAAACTATTTCCCATCAAACGGTTGAGTACAGGCTTTATAACTGTTCATGAATTTCGCTTAGTGTTAAGATCTCAATTTTATATCGTATTCAAGATCGAGTTGGAGAAATCTATAAGGTCAAGGGAGTATCCTTTCGAAGCTTTAAGATTTTGTAAGGGTACCAGATGCTTGTCCACAATCAAACTGCAGCTTACCTTATCATCTGATGCAAAGAACTTGCCATACGCTCTTAGTTTTCGAAGAAATTCCCAATTATCGCCATGTACCATACAATATAGTTACAAGATGTTCGGCAGTAGTAGACATTGGTTATTTCTAAGCATTTGACGAGTTCGCACCTAGCGTTTGCTTTTAAAATGTTCAAATGTTGTCTCTCTACAATATATTACGCGATCACGTCTGGAATTTTTACAATTTATCACAAATTTTCACTGGCAGCTATATCTTGTGTCACACTAGTTGCAAAACACATAACAAAAATTTGATAATTTTTTGAATAGTGCTCTTTACAGGCACTCCACGTTAACCAGAAAAATTAAGTAATTTACGCTATTGCAATAATTGATGAACCATTTTGATAAAATATTTTAATCACTCCATGATGAAATGCCATTGACAGCTGAACACTACTGCCAACTTTCACATAATAAAACCATCTCTGTGTGAAATGGCGCCAATTTCAAAACGGCTTCAGTCCCAAAAAACACACTGTATTACCTAACTACATATTTTCATTGATCTACAGAATGTCATTCCTGAAAGGATTCACTCCTCATCTACGTCCTTTAGGCCACACCAGGTGCATCATCAGGTGAGAAACCTTGAATCTCTTGTCATCCACAGATTTTAGTACTGAAAATACTTTCCTCTAAATAATTGATGCTTGAGTTTTTCATTTATAAAGCTTCAGGTCATGTTTCAAATACAAAAGCAGATGATTTGATTTCTTTTATGTGAGATACATTCCAATCGAAAGGCAGAAATGTTTAATTTTTTTGGTTGATGCAGATGTCGACACAAGACTATTTGTGAGCGGTCAATGAAAATAAAAATCTTTGATAATATATACACATTCGACATTCAGACACTTCAGGAATTCATCTGTCATGTACGTATTTTGGTTAGGAGCAACAAATTTAATTTTTTGGATATCAATTAAAGTTTGTCCAAAAAACAGATAAGTTTTTTTTTGTGTTAATAAAGGGTGGACCATCTGCTGGTTTGTTTTAAATTACATGTTATTTTGACACTGCCAGCTCTTTCGACTCAAAAACTTACAGAAAAATACAGTATCATATATCTGCAGTACGAAATTAATCTACCTATACATACAATTGAACAACGTGGGGAAATACTGAAAAGTTATTTCCAAAGTAAGGACTGTTATTGCCGAAATAGTGTGCATTTTGAAAAGAAATTTCGGTCAAAATAATGAACCAATCGTGCCTGCTGTTTTTGAAAAAAGTTTTTAAGATTGATATGCTAATTTATAACACAAGTTTGAGCAAAAAGTTTGACATGCTAATTGATAAACCCTTAAAATTAACTCGCCACAGATCTCAGGAACTGAACATTAGTCGCACTAGTCTGAGGCGAATGCCGTGCTACAGAGGCATGATAACCGATTTTTTTTATCAGAAACTGAGGAAATGAATTTGGACGATCCCTGGTTCCAGCAAAATGGAGCTATACCATATGTGCAATACAAGCCATCCAACAATCGATCTTTTGCGCACTAAGTGCAATAATTGTGTAATCAGCCGTTTTGGTGATGTTGCTTGGAGCTGCGATTTGACGCTTTTGGACTTTTTTTGTGGAGTGCCTTTAAAGATCGATATTGTGCTGACAATCCAGAAACGATTCAGGCAATTAAAAACAAAATTGATAGGACTATTCCTGAAATAGAGCCCTGAATCATCGAAAATATACTGCAAAATTGATTTGACAGGATGGGGTACTGCCAAGCTAGCCGCGGCAGCCATTTAAATGTACCCGCAAATAAATAAAATTTTTCGGACGAATAATCAAAACGACCTGCCGTGTCTTAAGATCCCTCGAACGATGAACAACGAACAAATACTAATAAAAACAGGCATAGATCCCGGGAACGTTGTCGATGATGAGAACTTTTTCATGATCGAAGATCCGCAGGAGAAAGTAGATGCTATAGGAGCGACTTTTCAGGAAGTGTACAAGGTGGAAAATCGAGTCCTTGTGCACAACGTCTACCTTCGAAATGATATACAGCACTGGCGGATCAGAGAACATATGTTTTACCGAGTTCAATGACGATAACATGGCAAATAATGGCGTCGCCGATGTGGGGTTACATCCCCCGTTCGTATCGAAGGTGGAGCTCCAAACGATCTTCGACTCACTGAGAAGGAAGAAATCAGTAGGTATCGATGGAATATGTAACATTGTGCTTCGACATCTCCCTCCTGAAGCGGTGGACATTTACACTACCCTGTTTAACAATGTGCTGAATAATGCACATTATTCGGCGCATTGGAAGACAGCGGTGGAACAGCCTATTCCCGAAAGAGGTAAAGATACATCCAATCCGGCGAATCTTCGGTTAATAAGTCTCCTTCCGAACATCAGCAAAGTATTCGTAAAAGTGGTCAATAGAGCCCTGACTAAGTGGGTTGAGGACATGCATATAGTTCCGGATAACCAATTCGGTTTCAAGGCGGGTCATAAGTCTGTACATGCCGCGTCTAAACTGGTATCTGATATTCAATGGAACAAAAGTTAGAAACAATGCATGGGTGCCTGTCTGGTTGACTTGGAGAAGGCGTTCGATACCGTATGGCTAGAAGGACTCTTCTACAAGTTGAGCAGGCTGGGTATAAGTAAACCACTGCTGTACATGCTCTGTAATATGCTCACCAGTAGACAGTTCATTGTGAAAAATGGCTGCTGGTGGGACGTTCGAAATCAAAAACGGTCTACAACAAGGTGCGGTTAATTCGCCGATCCTCTTTAACATTTACACGAGTTATCTGGTAGGATCTCTTCCCCATGCTATTGCGTATGCAGACGACTTGATCGCGTATAGGTCAGGACCAAAGATCGAGGTCATTGCAATACTCTTGCAGCGTGATTTCGATAAGATCAAGATATACTGCGACGACTGGAAGCTGAAGGTCAACATCCAGAAGACAGAGACTATTCTCTTTAGAACGTCGTTATCTGGGGCCTCCAGGAATACCAGAAAGAATTGGCGAAAGTTCTCAATCGTGGGACATTACGGACAGCCATTAGCGAGTCGAAGTGTGGTTAGATACCTTGGGATCTGGCTAGATCAATATCTATATTTTAACAAAAAGGTAGATGCTGCTCTGGTCAGAGCCAGAGGTGCAAAGTACAAAGAGACTGTTTTATAGCAGCCAACTCGATGCAAGGGTGAAGATAATCTGCTGCATGGCCTTTATTCGGCCCATGCTCGTATATGGATGTCCCGTGTGGTTCAACGTGGGAGCAAGCTGGATGGGAAGGATTCGGGTGTTTGAGTGGGCTTACCTTAGGGCTTGTCTTCAGTTTTACAGAACACCAGAGTCCCAGTACATAAAATTCTATTCTAATGATGTCCTGTACAACAGGGCGAACATAAACAGAGTGGATAATTTCCTGATCAAGATGATTCGAAGGCACACTGTAAGAGCAATATCCTCGATGAATAACCTGATCTCTGGGGCATTCCACCCCAATGATTTGTATCACAAGAGCGTGCGTCTTAACGGCTTCATCCCCCTGGAGGCGTTCCTTTATTTAGATAGAGAAGGTCTGATACAGGATAGGGTAGCGGTGCCGGTAATCTACCATGTTGCCCGAAATGCTGCGGACAGTCGACTTAACTACGACCGACACGTCGGACACAGCACCACAGAGCGTCTCCGGTTTAGTAGAGCGGTATCAAACCGTGATATGGCAGATGTAGTAAGACAGCACCAGAAATTCTGGTGGCTCGGGGATGGAGAGGGAACTCCCTCGTCGTTTCCTTTTGATTTTTGAGTAGCTTTAAAAAAAAAAAAAAAAAAAAAAAAAAAAACCTTATTCATATGTATATATGCATGTATACTATATGTATATATATATATCTATATATACATTGTTGGCCAAAACTGAAGCACGAAATGACCTCACTTTGGAAAAATACTAAAAACCATTAAAAAACCTATGATAGTTTTATAGTTTTTATTTTTGTTAAATGACAATATATTAATTTTCAATTAACAATTATTAATTTTACTATGCGTATTAAAAAAACAACAAAATAATTCAAGACATGTTAAAAATAGCTGGACAAAACTAAAGCACATTTTTGAATTCATGAATAAAAAAAAATTAAAAAAAATTCTTAATGCTAATATTTCGTGGCGTAACCATTATTTTATATTACCGCAGCACATCGCCGAGTCATGGAGGCAATGAGGTTGTCAATTATATGCATGGGGATGTTATTCCAGGCAATTTCCGTTTGGTGAAGCAAGGACTCTAAATTATTGCATTTCGTGCGAACAATCCTCAGATCTACAATTTCCCATAGATCTCTATGGGGTTGAGATCAGGGGATTATGCTGGCCATTTCATAACAGCAATACTGCTTTCGTTAAGCCAATCCTTCACAAGATTAGCGGTATGTTTAGGATCGGTGTCATGTTGGAAGATCCATCGCAACGGCATATTTTCCTCAGCATGAGAAAGCATGACATTTTGAAGAATCTCCCGGTACATGAAACGATCCATTATACCACTAATCTTGTGAATTAGCCCAACTCCTTGACTGGAAAAATATCCCCAGGCAAGAATATTGCCTCCACCGTGCTTGACTGTGCCCTTGGTTAATCGGGGGATTAGACGTTCGGTCTTCGTACCGTACGGACTCCGTCAGATCTCTTCAAATTAAATTTCGACTAGTCAGAAAAGAGTACTGTTTTCCACTTTGCCACAGTCCAGTCTAAGTGCGCCCTTGCAAACTCCAGTCTTGCACGTCGATTTTTTGGGAAATGAATGACTTTTTTATTGCACGATAAGATAGCAAGCCACTATCAACAGCACTTCGCCGGATGGTCCTGCTTGATGTCTCTAGGCCTAAGTAAAAAAGTTTTTGACATGAGTGTCAGATAAACGCACTTCATTTGTTCGCGACAAAAGTTTTCAAGTTTTTACTCAGTTTTAAACTCCCACATTTTCCCAAAAAGTTTTAAAGTATTCTTTAAACAGTGTTTTCCGGAAATATTGCCTTAGTTTTTCACAATTCGCGATATTTCCTTTTGTGTAATAGCTAAACTATTTGTTTGCATACGGAACCCAGTTGTTGTTGGTTTCTTTTCGCGCGCAAATCAGCTGCCAAAATGACTGAAGCCCCACACAGACCAGAAACCAGACTGCTAGCAAAAATTGCCAAGCCACAAACACCAAATTCGTCTAAGGATGAAAAATTTGGCAAATCATTCGAGACACGACTAGCCAAACAGCTTGAGGAGTACAACTCTCAACTAAAATCTACCATAATGGAAATGCATAACATCTTGCTGGTAAAACTTGACGCTATAGTCGCAGATTTCACCACTCGATTCGAAGATGTCAACAAATCTATATCTGCGCTCACAGTGCGAGTCGAAGTCCTCGAACAAACGTCAGAGTCAGTCCGGTGCTCACTGCTGGAAATGGAGTATTATGCTCAAAAGATAAAGTTGATTCAGTCGAACGTGATAAGCTGGTCACTGATATTATCATTCATGGAGTGCCGACGACTAACAACGAAGATCTCCAAAGTGTTTACAACCGACTGTGTACAGCTGTCGAATGTACTCAAGCACCTACACCCAAAGCGATCTTCAGAACCAAACCTAAAGGCAAACTAGGCAGTTCTTCGATAATCGTAAAATTTCCATCGGTAGGAGACAAAATCACTCTATTAACTTCAGCAAATGCCGCATTCAAAAAAACCAAGAAACGACTTTGTTTACAACAGATCGGGATTCAATCAGACAAACTAATTTCTGTCAACGAAAGCTTAACTACAAATAATCTCGCTATATTTCGGAAAGCTCACGAGTTAAAACAACAACATCAGCTGCCTTCTGTCTTCACACGAGGGGGACGGGTGTATGTACGCCAAAAACCAACTGGCAAAGCTTTTTTGGTCGACTGCATCACACGCTTGGATTCTTTTGCCGCTGCAGCTACCAACCACGATGAACATCGAAATGCTACCTAATCGAAGCTTTT
The DNA here is from genome assembly GCA_963082735.1 of Pocota personata. NCBI lineage: Eukaryota > Metazoa > Arthropoda > Insecta > Diptera > Syrphidae > Pocota > Pocota personata. The sequence goes on from OY720430.1 coordinate 3,173,012, forward strand.
TTAATAACTACATATTTATTTTGTATATTGTAATTAGTAAGTATCTTTTGTATCTGCGTAACTTATTGTCTGTTAGCCATTTGAGAGTTTACATGTTTTGTGTTCTGAGTTTTCTTGCACTGGAGGAACATTTATTTATAATTTTCACCAATGGGTGATACCAGCAATTCTTCCGTTGGCAGTGGAACGAATGATAATTTGCGTATATTGAGTAACATCCTCTGTACACAGCGCGCGGGCCTGAAATTATGCCACATAAATGCTCAAAGTTTGTCCAAATGCAAATTTGATGAATTTAGAAGTTTGTTTGTCGGTTCCAATGTTGATATAGTATGTGTTTCGGAAACATGGTTTGATCCGAAAATACCTGATTGTGCATACTCAATGCCAGGATATAACATTTTTCGTGATGGTAGTCAAAATCGAATGGGTGGGGGTGTTGCAATTTACGTCCGTAGGCCGCTGCCTGTAAAGCTAATTGCAACCTCACCTACTGATAGTCCGTTCGAGTATTGTTTCATTGAACTTGCATGTGAGAGAAGGAAATATCTACTGGGTGTCGTTTATCGACCAAGAAATTACATTGACCTTTCACAGCTTTATTGCTTTCTTGAAAATAATACAACATCGTTTTGGAAAATTATTGTTTGTGGTGATTTCAACTGCAATATTTTAAATCCTGCTATTTCGTTTTCCCTAATTGAAAATATGAAAGCACTAAATCTTGATCTTCTTAATTCTACCATTCCGACTCATTTCACTGACTCAAGTAGTACCCTCCTGGACTTATTTCTAGCAAGTGACACTCAGAATGCTTTTTACAGCCAAGTTTCCGCGCCAGTATTTTCTAAACACGATCTCCTCTTTGCCTGTTTTGATATCGCCACTTGTAAAGAACAATTGAAATACTCATACAGGGATTTCAAAAATGTGCGAGCGGATATTCTTGAGCGAGACTTACAACGTGTAAACTGGCTACCAATATATTCGGAACCTTCAACCGACATGCAAGTTGAATATCTGCAAAGCGTGATTACACAGTTGTTTGACTGCCATGTTCCTTTTAGAACTAAGCTTGCAAAATGCAACATCAATCCATGGTTTACCCCAGAGATTCTCAGACTAAAAAATGAACGAGATGCTGTATACATGAAGTGGAAATATTTTAGGCTCCCTGAATTTTTCTCGTCTTATAAAGCACTAAGAAATCTTGTATGTTCAAAAATAAGGCAAGCCAAGCGTATTTTTTACACTGAGCATCTTAACTATAAACTTCCCAGCAAGATATTATGGAAAAACTTACGTCAGCAAGGCATTTGTGGTAAAATTGATTCAGGAGTTGATAATGTTGATCCAAACCAGCTAAACCGTGATTTCATCAAAATTCAATCGACAAACACTGGAATATCTCCGGTAATCGCACCAAGCGGATCCTTTGAATTTTCCAGGGTTGAGCAAACGGATGTTGTTAGAGCTGTCCTCAAAATAAAGTCGAAAGCTATTGGTGTTGACGGGATCCACCCCTATTTTATAAAAATGATTCTACCGTACATCCTTCCAGCAATAACTCATCTTTTCAACACAATCATAACAACATCCAATTTCCCAAAGTCCTGGAAAGCTGCAAAGATTATCCCAATCCTTAAAAAGAAAGCAACACAAAGAGCCCCAGCAGAATACCGAACTATCGCAATACTTCCATACTTATCCAAAGTCTTAGAAAAAACTGTCCACTATCAAATGTCTGCTTATCTTCGACAAAACAACCTTCTTTGTATGTACTAGTCTGGTTTTCGGCAGCATCACAGTTGTACTTCAGCATTGCTTAAAGTAACGGACGATATAAGGGCAGCAACTGATAAAAACTACGTTACTTTTCTAACTTTGCTAGACTTTTCAAAGGCTTTTGACACGGTTGATCAAAGGCTTCTTGTCGCAAAACTTCAAAATTTGTTTGCTTTCTCCTCATCCGCTGGAAAATTAATTTTTTCCTACCTGACAGGTCGCGTACAAGCAGTTTTCGTAAACGGTGTCCAATCCGAATTCTTAACGAGTTTCACAGGTGTCCCCCAAGGATCCATATTGGGCCCACTGCTTTTCACCATCTTTATTAATGACCTCCCGAACGTTGTTCACAACTCCGCAGTGCATATGTATGCCGACGATGTGCAACTGTACATAAGTAGTGCACGCGGTCTTATCGATAATGCTGCTTATAAACACAATGAGGATCTGAAGAATATCCTTACTTGGTCCAAGGACAATTTTTTAAGTATAAATCCAGATAAATCCAAATGCCTTGTAATCAGCAGAAATGTTCATGATGCAAATATTTTACCCCCTATTTATCTTGGAAATACTCAAATTGAATTTGTCGATAAAGCCAAAAATCTGGGGGTTTGGTTCAGTGAAACGCTGTGCTGGGATAACCATATCTTGACGTTAATTGGCAAAATCTATGGATGTCTCCGAAATCTATCTTTATCGCAAAACTTCACACCGACAAATACAAGACTAATTTTGGCACGAACTCTACTCGTGCCCCTAATTACATACAGCTGTAAAATTTTCTGTTGCAATAACGCTATTATAACACGCAAATTACATGTTGCATTTAATAATATAACGCGTTATGTTTTTTGGGTTAAGAAGATAAGACCATGTTTCCGCCTATGCTAAGAAAATACTTGGTTGTACACTAGAAAAGTATCTTGAGTTTTGCACAATCAAGTACTTACATAAAGTCATAACCACCAAGCAGCCTCAATACTTATACGAAAAACTAAAATTCGCACAATCACAACGTTCTTTGACATTGGTTCCACCTCGCGTTACTTATCAGGTCTCGGAACGCCAATTCTTTATTCATGCCATTCGCCTTTGGAACGCACTTCCTCTCAGCGTAAGAAGACTCCACGACGCGAATAATTTTTGTGATACTCTCTTTCGGCATATTACGTCTACATAAATTGCAGATACAAATAATACTATCTAATATTAAAAATTTTCTCATTTCTCTATTGAAATTATTTTAACCTCAGAATTTAACATGAAGTTATAATTTTAATTTTCAATTCTAATTTTAAATAATGTAATGAAAATGTCAACATTTATGCCTTAAAGACTGTTAAAGTCTATTGTAAGTGTTGTTGAAAAGTTGAATAAATAAATAAATAAATATATTGTCATTTAATAAAAATAAAAACTATAAAATTATCATAGGTTTTTCATAGTCTTTTAGTGTTTTTTCCAGAGTGTACACTGTATGTACATATATATGTGTATCAAAAAAAAAAATGTCCGTGTTTAATCACGTACCTTAGAATAAGTAGCTTTTAGGTAGTTTGTAAGTTTTATATATAAATTTAAAAAAATACAGTTCATTTACTAAGTTTTTGGTTAAACATTTTTTCTTAGTTTCCCAATATTTGTAAGCATAGATTTAATAAATATTTTAAGTTATGTTACGTCGAAAGACATATTTTAAGCATTAGGTTTAGCTTAGAGCGCCCGCATAGGGCCATTAAGTTAGTAAAGCTAGTTTTAAGCGTTCTTTGTGTCTAGCTGTTAAGAGTTCATGAATTCCAAAAATAAAAATACATTAAAAAAATAAAAGCCATTTAAATGGTTTTTTTTTCCCATAAATAACCGGAAAGTGTACTTTCCTCAATAAAGGAAAAAACTTTGAAGGATATTGAATGCAATTTAAAAAAAGAATTCGATGACCTACCCTTTATTTATCATTTCCATAAAACTATAATAAGCCGGCTATGCAATTAGAGCAAAAACAAAAAATTAATTTTATATAAATAATGCGGAAATTGTGCTTTTCAATAAATAATTGAAACCATTCAAAGCAATGCATAACAAATGGTTTGAATAAATTTAATTAACTGTAGTAGTGCATTCAATGAATAAAACTGAGTGCACAAGAGCTCTTTTCCCAGATTATGTGTGTGATTTAAATGTTGCTCCAATCAAATTTTTTAATTGCTGTACTCTGATAGAATATCCTATTAAGTAGACTTTAATTAAGCCTGCTTCATCCCACAGTATTGATTTTATCCACTCAGCCCTATAAATGCCCACTAGAAACATCCACTCCATTAAAATTTGAATTTAAATTTTAAAAACATACATAAATCTGTTTTTGTCGACAACAAAAGTTTCAATCACCCCTAGTTCTCTTGATTCTTTGTACAAAATATAACAGACGTGATCCTCTTAGATGTGATTTCTTAATGACAAAAGCTCATTTTGATTCCAATTTCTAAGTGTTTTGATGACTCAAATGAATCTTAACTACCGTCTAGACTAGACGTATCAGACGGATTCAATTACACAATAACCGACAACCCTGAGGTCAACTACGAGTATCTTAAATACCACCACTTCATTGTAACCATCAATAATGTTGAATACTTCATCATCGAGACTATTGCAAACAAAGTTCGTAATTCATTGTTGCCTTCTGGGTAAAAGGGTGTTGGAATTTATGTGATAAAATTATGCTTTCAACAAACGAAATCCCCAAGCATCTTTCCAAAGTGCATGTCATTTGAACCAAAAACAAAAATTATTTGCTCCTTTTCAGAAGTGAGTTAAAGGACTTGGAATTCAGAATAACGGGCTTTTGATGGGCTATAAATATTTACCCCAAAGGAATAACCAACTTTGATAAGAGAAACATTGCTGTTCTTCCGTTGGAATACTAAAATGAAAAGCAAATACATTTTGAATTTTCCATCCTCATCTTTGTTTGGAAAACTTTTTTCGGAAAGGACCTGCTTCAAAGTTAATTGACTTCCTTCCTCTGAGAACTTGATAAAGGGGGCGAAAGTCATTAAACTCAATTTATTGTGTGGTATTGTGAAGGGAAATAACGTTTTTAGTGCTCTTTTCGTTATCCTGGTGCCTGCGCTTTGTTTCGGTTGCACGGATAAAAACAGTGAGAGACATTGTATGAAATTGGCAAGTTATTGTACACAGTAGTGTTAAAATGAGGGACAAAGTTTTACCATTTCCAGGAATTTCTTACTGGTGAGGTGAACTTAATGCATAACATTGCAGAGTAGTAGTCTTTATGACAACAGCTCTGGCAACGTGTAAGAAGAATTACTAAGACAAAGTACTCATATGTATGCGATCCACTAGGTTCGAATCGCTTCTAGTCTTTCTTCTTATGGTGTTGCATCCTTGGGCAGGATTTAGCCTTCCGCACGACTTGCCTCCATTCTCTGCTCTGTCTTGTGGTGCATTTATCCAATTTTGAAATTTTTTATTCATCTTATCCTTGGTCTGCCTCTTGTTCTCGTGCTTTCTGGGTTGCCGTTGAATATTATTTTTTGCATTCTCCAGTCATCCATTCTTACTAAATGTCCAAGCTTTGGCGAACCGCACTATGTGTGCGTCTTCAGGTATTGTGTTGATTTCTTCGTTCGTACGCCGTGTATAAAGGGTTTTTCAATAAGGACATAATAATTTTGTATTTAAATAAAACACAGAATAATTGAGTCATCGGGCTGAAGTTTATTCCAGATATAGTGCACATGTTAAACTTAAGTTTTTTATATCTCGTTCATATGACCACCGCGAGCACGATTGCAGTCATCGATTATTTGGAGCGAATTTTCCACCACTCTTCCATAAATATCGGCCGGAACGTTTGGTAATTTCGCGTTCGATATTGTTTCTGAGCTCCTCTAACGTGTTTGGCTTGTTGGCATAAACCAACGACTTACAAGTAAGGTAACCCCATAAAAAGAAATCAGTTGGCGTTAAATCGCATGAGCGAGCTGGCCATTCGACCGGACCATTTCGCGATATTACACGATTATTGAACTTCACCTTCAACTGATTGTTTGACCAGCTGTGTGGTGTGGCATGTGGCACCATCTTGTTGGAACCACATATCACTGATGTCAAGTCCATCCAATTCTGGCCAAAAATAGTCTTCCAACATGGCACGATAGCGAACGTAACATGGTGATCATTTTCATCGACGAAAGACGGTCCAATCACACCTCCGGCATGAAATCCACACCACATGGCCACTTTTTGTAGATGCAATGGAGTCTCTGAGTTTGTTACTGTATTTTGCTTATTGACAAAGCCATAAAGCCAAAAATGAGCTTCATCGCTGGAGATGATTTTTCGGTGAAATTCAGGATTTTCTTCAAACTTTTGCAGAGTCCAATCGGAGAAGTTTCGGCACATCAAATGATCAAGAGGCTTCAGTTCTTGAGTTGATTTGATCTTCTAAGGGTGTAGTCCAAGATCTTTATTCACCACAATGTAGACTGAGAGATTCTCAATTCTTGTGAACGGCGTGAAATCGAATTTTCAGAAGTCCTTACAACCGCAAGTAACAAATACTGAAAAGCATAAAGGTGCTTCATTGTCGAGGGTTCTGGAGCAATCACAATAAATATATTACTAGATCTTCGATATGTAGGTAGTATTATACTGCTATTTGTTACAGATACTATTCTTTATACTCGTAGCATGCGCATCATATTCAGCGTTCTCATTTTATACCTGATCCTTCAAAATATTGCCCTAGACATTCACATTCTCTTCCAATTCGTCTACAAGTTATATAATGTCACGCCCACTTTTGGGGGGAGCTTTCTTAAAAAAAAAAAAAAAAACGTATTCTCGAAGCTATTTATGGTGATAATTAAGTCTTATTGTGAATATCTCATCAGAAACTTTGACCTTTGATTACAAATGGCGACTGCCAAGCCCACTTTCCTCTCAGATAAAGTCTTAGCCGCAAATTAAGTGGCAAAATCTCTTAAAAATTTATAGAATATCTTCTGAGTAGAAAGATTTAATTGCATTTGAACCAAGTGGTTCGCAAAACAACGTCCACTTTATTAGGGATGGATTAGAAGATGAGCGATAGGGTATCGTACGATCCATTCCTGTTGGATTGTAACTTTTCTATATGTTTTTTTTTTTCTAGCGAAGCTAAACGAATTTGTATGTGTTTCACGTATTTCCGTGTGTGTTTGTGTACGCAAGGATGTTAGGAAAAAAACATGAAGGCGGACGATAGGTGCCATTTTTCTACGACTTAAAACCTGTAATTTTTGGTTGGTGACACAGTTTCAGAGATAAGAGTAGTTTCAGAGATAAGAGTGGTGAATGTCCCTTTTTTGGTAGTTTTTTGGATTTCTAACGAAACTTTACGAGTATACTTATATGCACGACAAACTGCAACTACTGACAGTTCACCAGTATCCGAACCTTTACACCATCGCTACCATCACGTCTAACATTACCGTCACAGCCAGCAGGTCGTTAGCACAACGCCCAGCTAGATGGATGCCAGAAGTTTTGCTACTACTATCGACCAGTAGAAAGCTGAGAAAGAAACTTTTTAAACACGTAACAGTTGTTATCGTTACTTATCTATCCACTTTGCCGCAGGTTATCCCTCGAAGTTTTCGCCTTTCCCTCGGTGGACTCCGCATTCTTCAATGAGGCGGCGTACTACCCACAATAACAGCATATCCAAAGTATGCACACCCCCAAGTTCAGCATCCACTTGTGAATCCCCCGTAATTGACCTGCATTTGCACTGAACGTCGATTCGAGAATGCTTTTGAGAATAAAACAAATCACAAACAGGAATTGGCCAAACTAACCCGCTTGTAAAACTTTGGAGTTTCCTTCGCCAGTATGCAGGTTTTTCTACCCTACTTAGATGAGTCTATGAGGGGAATAGGGCGACACTACACAAATCGACGAAAGCTTGAAAATGAGGCAACTTCGCGGGAAATCTAAGGAAAGGTGGAAAACTCACGACGCGGCATAGTTTTTGCAGAGATTGTTGACAGATTCACCCAACGTTCAGCGGAGTTCCTAACATGAGTTAGAAACTCTGTGGTGCAATGTAATTGAACAAGGTAGACCGCAAACATGCGGTGCATGTCGAATAATTGACGAAAACCAAGAAAATTATGGATGCGGTTGGATTTAAGGGCCATGACTGCAGGTTTTTCCGGTCATGTGACCCATCATTTTGTGAGGAATTTTGCGGGACATCCAGCAAAGTACAAAATGAGGAAAACAAATGAGGAAAAAACGGAAAACTTGTAATTTTAGGTGGGAGTGAGACCGCTGAACAGGACGGCAAGTTATGGAAAACAAGACTAATGGGATGCGTTGAGGGCCTTGAAAAGGAGCGTGTTAGGTGGAAAAGACGTTTTAGTTTTTTTCCCCCTCAACAGATGCTGGCGAAGGTGTCAGGTATTATTAATTTCGATTTTTTGAGGTTCCCGAGCCAACAGTGGACATTCCCGTAAAAATAACGAATGAACAGTGGAGCAGCGAGACAAAATAAGTACCGGGCACACTACACAATACAAAGTAGAATAGCATAAAACACTAAAATAACCTCTCTTTTGCCTCGGCCCATAGCATTTCAAATTATTTTATCGTTTTTCTTCGGATTTTCGGATGTCACAGCCAAGGTTGGTAGGTGCCTCCTGGATTTCGATTCAATATATTATCGAAATCAGCGTATCATCGACTTTCATTCGATATCTAAAGGTATACTTCCAGGGAGAAAATCTACTATATTTTGAATTAGGATAACAGATAAGCTCGCACATTCTTGCCTTACTCCAGACTACGATTGGAACCATTCTATACAACACACAGCATATAAGTTAAAGTAGTATACCTTTCCATAGGTATGTGCAATACTCTGTAACAGTCTCACAGAATTAAAAATCTGGATACTTTAGAGTTTTGCCATAGTTTGTATTTTAAATGTGTAAAGATTTCATCTCTGAATGTTAGGAGACACATGGAAGTATCTACGAAATATGTAAGAAAAATTTTTGAGCTGAAATGATTCGGATGTGACATTAAAATAATTTCTGACAACTCCAACACAAGGATTCTCTGCAAATAAAAGGAACATGTTCACAGGTGTCACATTAACATTCTAATGAAGGCAGTCTGCATACTTTTGACATGTGAAAAACAACGTGATGAGCATATAGGGCTTTTAGTCACTTTAATTACGTATTCGCCAGAGTGAACAATTTTTCAAAACAGTTTTGAAATTGTTTTGAATTAAGAAATTAAATGTAACTTTGGCCTTGAGGTGGTGTTGAACATATTTTCTAGTGAAATTTGTGCTCAGATTATGGTTCAAAATAAAGTTGGAGTGGTAGTCCACCCAACCTGTTGCAACTGCCTTGTGGTCATTTTAAAGAGTTAAAAACGGATGATTGCCAATTGAGAATTGAATAATTTGAAATAAATATATAGACACACATAGTGAGCTTTAAATCAATCAAAGAATTTGTATTTTAATGAAGTCTGTCAAATATCTTACAGCATCCGATCTTCAATGAAATTTTAAAGCGAGATAGTGGACCACTGCTTTGATATACGATGTCATAGCAAAGCATCCTCCAAGTATATTTTATTTTGTATTTAATCGTCTCATGAAAGAGTTCGATTTCATCACGTCCGGAGCAAATGGGATGTAGATTTCGAATCAGTAGAAAAGATTTGGAAATTTAATTCATTCAATTTAATTTTTCTATGTTATGTGTAGGAGGAAGCGGGAAGTAACACAAATATTTGAAAAATTTTTATCAAAACAAAATCCATGTTATCCAAGTGACGATCAAATTACAACCGCATTAAACAAGTGAAGACTTCAGTCGATTTGTTTACATAGCTTATCTATTTGCAGAACCAATTTGCTACTTTTACGGGGAACTATGATACCTTAGTTTGTGCTTTGCAGCCACTAGCAATGCATAATCCATATAGTCACATTAAAACTTGCGAACACTCGGAAAATGGGACAGTATAAATCCCCCTCAATTAACACAGAATATAAGTCTTCATTCCATCAACTAGGATACTACGGAAGGTCAAACAAACGGACTCGGATAACAGATATTCAACTTCATATTCTTCACACATTTTCACGTAAAGTCCCAAATTTTACCAATTTTTTATTTTCACAAAAACCTACAATTAACTACACTAAATTACTTCAAAGGGATAATATTCAAAGGGTTAAAATTCTCCCTGTTATATAAGGCAATGAAAGTATAAGATGACCAGATAAGAATGATAGGAAAACAAATTTAAATAAAATAACAACGGTGTGAGATATCAAATTGATTCTAGCTTAATTTTGAAGCTACATTCATGCCATTATGTACTCGTATGGAATAGCATATCATTCAAATGGCTGCCTCGGCTTCGGCACCAAGCGGTCGGTCCAATTTTTGATGACTCGATCCAATATGTGCGGCGTTATTCGGGCAATAGCGTTTCGAATGTTGGCCCCGAGCTCGATCAAAGTCATTGGCTTGTTAGCGTAGACTAAGGACTTGACGTAGCACCAGAAAAAATAATCGAGGGGTGTCAAGTCGTATGATCGCGGCGGCCAATTGATGAACGCTCGCCGTGAGGTGACCCAGTCGCCAAATTTCTCCTTCAACACTTCGAGCGTTGCGTCACTTGTATGGCATGTAGCGCCATCTGTTGGAACCACAGCTCAGATATATCTATATTGTCGAGCTCTGACTACAGAAAGTCGGTTAACATTGCTCTATATCGAGGACCATTGACGGTAACGGTGTCTCTATCCTCATTTCGAAAGATATAAGGTCCGATGATGCCACCATTTCATAAACTGCACCAAACAGTCAATCTTTGTGGATGCATTGATACTTGGTCAAACACTTGTGGATTGTGATTGTTCTAATAATGGCAATTTAGCTTGTTGACTTAGCCGCTGAACCAAAAATGGGCCTCGTCCGAGAAGATGATTTTTTGGCCAAAATCCGGAGCTCCGGCCAACATTTCCAGCTCTCAATTACCGAACTCACGGCATTGTTTATGCTCGCCCGGCTTCAATTCTTGCATCACTATAATCTTATATGGATGTAGGCCCAAATCCAACCTGTTTGACTCTCTGCCGAAGCCCAATTCAGCTGATCGGCGCCGAATCGACATTTCTGGGTCTTCTTCGATACTGGCCGCTACGGCGGCTATATTTTCTTCACTTCGCTTAAGGTCCAAAAGAGTGTACGAATTGTCTGCGCACTGAAGCTATTATGACGACCGGATTCACGACGAAATTCACGTTTCGATAATATTTTTTAATAATTTTCACACGTTTCACACGGAAGCGTCAAATGAAATGGCAAACCTTACTGAATATTTTGACAGCCTGAAGTTATTGGTAACTTTGACAGCTGATGAAACATAGCAATTTGAAAAACTATCACTGCTATCTGGTCACCTTTTACAAGGTGGATCAAAAGTAATGTCATAATGTAAATTGGCTATCATTTTGTTAGAAATTGAGCTATGTTTTCACAAAAAGTTTATTTGAAGGTGTAGTTGAAAAAATAATATACTTCAAATGACTACCTCTTGAAGAGATGCACATTTGTGCTCGTTTTACGGCATTTTGAATTTTTACTCGCAAAACATTTGGCTCCAAATTGGTTATGTCTTCATCAATGTTGGCTTTCAAGACTGCAAGTAATTTATTGTGATAAAATCGCCAAAGCGGGAGATCCAACAATGCTCGAGACCCAATTCAGCAACTTTCAGCAAAAAAAAAAAAAATCCTTTGACATCTGTCTATAGCGCTCACCAGTTACGGTTACGATGGTGCCGTCGGCGTCCTCAAAAAAAAAAGGGGGATGCAATGACTCCTCGCTCATTTCACGTGGATTCTCCGTGACCAAGAAACACAAATTTTGTTTATTCACATAACCACTTAAGTGGAAATGGGCTTCGTTGCTCATTATAATTTTGGATACGAAATCATCCTCTTCTTGCACCAGTTTTAACAGAGCATGGTAGTAAGTTAACCTCACTTGACGGTCAGCAGGCGGCAATTGTTGGACGGTTTGAACTTTATAAGGGAGCATCTGCGGGTTTTTCACCAAAATTCGACACAACAAACGTCTGCTGATGCCAAATTATGTGCATTGTTGTCTCGTCGATGTTTGTGGACTCTGTCGGACGTCCTCGGGTACAGCAGTGATATTCTTGGCAATACGGGGCCGGCCACTTCTTGCGACATCCCTAGTGGACCCAGTTTGCACGAGACGTTAAGACAAACGCTTAATTGTTCGCGCGCATGGTGCAGAACGACGAGGAAAACGACGACGAAATTCACACTGCGTTAAAACAACAGACCGGAAATTGGTCAAATAACAGTTGTCAACTAATTTTCTCTCTGTCTACAAAATAAATGTCAAAGCAAAATGACATTTGACGCCATCTGTAAAAATGATGGTACATTCACATTATGACACTACTTCTGCCCCACCTGTTACTATGCGCCCTTAAAAATCAGTCAATTTTCTAATGGAATACGAAAAAACATTACTTTCCCAAAAAGCTACATTAATAAAATATTCTTCTTGTCAATCAAATTTGGTTTAAGGCTATTGGAAAAGCGTCGAAGCGTATATTCTCCCCCTGGGGCAACTATAAAATAATATTTTTGTCTCCACACACTTGGACGTATACGTAACATTTTCTTTGTCATTCTCTTAGGTACGAGTATTTAAGTTTGTCGTATTCGATTGTGAATTTAAATCTATGGATGTGTTTTCGTTATCAAATTTTTATGGTATTTCAATAAATTTATTAACAATTTAAATGAATTGGAAATAACTTCAATGAGAATGATGTGCATCTTTTCTTGAGTGAGCGATGATATTTTTATTCCTTTGCAGCTGTGATTAATTATTAAACAAAATCTCCGCTAAATGTCGTAAATAACTCTGCTTGCAAACGAATATTCTTTAAATAACATTTTTGATGCTGCTTGCTTAGAGATATGGGATAATTTCACCCCGGGAATTGCTTGTGGTTTTCTGGAAAACCCCACGAAAATAAGTCTCACAGTGTCGAATCGTAGCAATTGATGGCGGCTCTTTGTGAGATGACACTGCCTACAAATTATTGTCGTTACAAATGAATTGTTTTTTGAGAATTTGGAAATTCGCGCCGCCTTGCTGGAGCCACATGTCATCAAGGTTTATACCCATCGAGGTCACAGGGACTCGGTTACCGTGGTGAGGTAACGACTGCTATTCACGATTACTCCATCCGAGGATTCTCTCGTGTTACAAGTTTTGTAATTTTGTTTGCTCACGAAACCATCCAGTTGAAAGTGCGCCTCATCACTGAAGATGATTTCCTTCACAATAATAAGGCATTGCTCCTTCGATTAATATTCCATGACTAATAATCGCAATAAAAACACACAACAAATGCCAAAGTTTGGTGACTTTCAGAAAATAACTTTTACACCGGACTGGATATCGCCACAATCTATCTAGTAGTTCCTTAATTAGGAGTGTGAGAAAGACTTAGGGGTCAGGTAAGTAGACACAGATCAATAGCAATAGTTTAACTTTTGGACAGTCTGTTCCTTATTTGGAAAATTCCTTATGTGTTTCATCCCCTCAAAAGTTTCTTACTCTTAATTTATTGCAATAAAGCATTGTCGACTGAATTTAAACCTTTTGTGGACCACTTTAAAAATGGGCGTTCAAAAAAAAAAAAAAAATACTTTATGTACCAAGTTTCTCTACTGATGCTGATCATTTACATATATATGCCTTATTTATTTATTTAGCTTAATTCATGCAGAACTGAATAACTACACTAAAACTAGACAATTACTAAATACAACTTAAGACAAAGGCTAAGTACTTACAAACTAAACTTAATACTAAAACTAAAGTTATTAGGGCGGAGGAGTGCAAATCTGCTGCAGTGAAAATCAAAAGAGCTGTGCGCGCCGTTGGCCAAACGTAGCATTCTAGACATTGGCTCGTTACAACCATAATTGGTGTGATGAGACGGAAGATGGGTACAGACCTCAGGAGGCGTGGGTTAGTGTTAAGGGAGATCATTTGGAGCAGATTAGGGCAGTCGATGTTTCTTGCTAACAGCTGATGTACAAAGAGTATGTCAGCAATTTCTCGACGTATTTCAAGTGGCTGTACGTTAATTAATTTCAAACGATTCTCATAGGGGGGTAAGTTATGCCTGTCAGACCAAGGAAGACCGCGAAGAGCAAAACGGATGGACCTGCGTTGAACAGCCTCTATTCGAAGGGAATGGGTATCATGATAGGGGGACCATACTTGGCTAGCATATTCGAGGATTGGCCGAACAAATGTGACGTAGGGGTTCGAGAATTCTTTAGACCAACGTTTTACGAAACCGAGCGCAGAGTTGGCTCTGCTAATAATATGGCAGCGGAAATTTATTTCTCTGTCGCAGATAACACCCAAATCGCGTAATAAAGTTACAGAAGGGACGAGCTCGTCAGAGATGAAATAGGATCTAGGGGCTGGAAGATGCTTTCGGGAATATGTAATGGCTTGACATTTGTTGACGTTGAGCTCAAGAACATTTTTTTGACACCAGGTTGAAAAGTTGTTCAAGTCAGCTTGAAGTGGGCAAGAGTCAGCGGGGTTTAATATGTGCCTGAAAATTTTCATGTCATCAGTGTAGATGGATAGATAAGAGTCTTTGATGATGAAGCCAACATCGTTAATTGACAGAATGAAAATCAGGTGACCAAGATGGCTACCTTGAGGAACCCCAGAAGTGGCTTTAATGGGGTCGGATACAGCCTATCTAAATAGTATTTTGTATTGACGTTCCTCAAGGTAGGATTTAATCCACCCAATGAAACTCAGTTGAAAGCGAAGCGATTTGAGTTTAAAAAGAATGATTCTGTGCGAGATTTTATCGAGGCCTTACTAAAATCTGTGGCAATTACATCAACTTCTTTGCCATCCTCTAATGCATACAGTGTCGTAGATACGAATTCCGTTAAGTTAGTAGTTGTTGACCTTCCCTTAAGAAATCCGTGCTGGTTAGGGGAAAAAGATAGACTTACAATGGAAGAACATTGTATCGTAAATAATGCTTTCAAAGAGCTTAGGAACGCAGGAGATACAGGGTGTATCTATATTATTTTCTTATGGTACAAACTGTGCCAGGATAGGGTATAAATAATTCTTAGCAAAGTTATAGAAACAGGGAATAACTCCTTTAGTAACCCTGAATGTTTAAGGATACGCAGCACTTCCAAGGTATGTACAATCCGAATACTTATAGGAGAGTGAGTTGTTTACCCATTCATCTGCCTAGTCCTGCCATAAATTCAGTTACAACACTTCCAGCTGCCATAACATTACAAACAGTAACTGACTGTTAAAAAAACGCAATAAATATCACACAGTTTCGTATCAGCTACTGATTGGTTATCATGGAGAAGGGTATGAAAGAAAATCGTATTGCTCTCATATCATTGCATAAGTGCGGAAAAAATTATAACCAAATTTTTGAATTATTAAAACTGCTCAGGTGGTTCAAAAATGTTTATGTATCGTGCTATAAATTAATTTTTTAAATCATCTCAATTAGAAGACAGATCAATAAGTGGTCGTCCGCGCATTGCCTATACGAGCGTGGTGGTAAAAGCTGGTAGAAATCGCCTTCGAAAACAAATAAAAAGAAAGTTTTTAATAAACAAAACGACAATATTTATGCAAGAAGAAAAAAATACAGTTGCTAGCGTGGAGTTGCTGCTCTCCATTTTCGTGAAAAATCAGTCAAAACTGGGCTAAGGTTTACCAAGAAGATGTCCCAAAAGGCATCGTTAAAGGCTTGACGAATGCCCTTTTAATGGAATAAGATGGGTTTACCAACAAAACTCTGCTCCAGCACATAAAGCCAAAACAACTCAGCAGTGGTTAGTCTTGCTTTTATTACTCGTACATCCGAGGATTAGCCCTCATGAAGTCCAGATTTGAATACTTTAAGCACAGCAGAGTTGTTCATACCCCTGAAAGATGTGCGTGTCGCTGTAGCCCAGTGCCGACACTGTTTGAGGGCCTGCATTAAAGCAAAATGCGTTCACTTTATATATTTAACCAAATATGGTCCAAAATCTAAAATGTAATTATGAAAAGTTGGAGGTACGAAAGTTTAACCAAAGTACATACAGTACGAGTACAAGTATAAAGTACGAAACAAAGTAGGCATGAAGAAGTAAGCCTGACAGTGAAAATTTGAAAAGAATATCTCAGCAAATGGCCAAGATTTCATTGTTAAATCGACTGATATCGAAATCAATAAATATGTCTGTAATTTCTTTCAGTCAAGCATGTCGCAGAAATAATCATTTATCGTGAGCGAAATATACGAGGAAAGCAGACTCCGTTGAGAAACTCACATTTCGAACAACCGAATGCTTCTTAGAAGAATATTTCTCAAAACTTTCAGAACGGAAATTGCTTTTCAAAAGGTACGAGTATTTAAATTGGTACGCCAAAGGTTTAAATTGGTTCGTAAAAAGTTTGAATTGATAAGCAAAAGGTTGAAATTCAGCCGGCAATGCTATACGATATTCGTAAAATTCTAGTTTTTACTGAAAAAAGTTACTAGGTACCGTAAAGCTTTTAAATCGGTATATCCTGCTTACAATTGAACACTCAATAATACTTGTACCATGAAATCATACATTTACTAATTACGATAATATACCCACATTTAATCTTATTCATAAAATCTGTCTTCTAAATGACTCATGGAAAGACAAGGTTATTAGTCATTGATTTGGCTCATAAAACAATTGCAATTCCAACAATTAATTAAATTCAAATCATTAGCATATTAAATCCTTTACCAACTTAAAGATAGAAATTCACAAAACAACTGTCGTATAATCACACTCCTCCTTTGGTTTGGGAATGCGAACAAGAAGCTTTATTTACTTGGGCTGTTATAATTCAGGATTTGACTTGTCAAAAGACCCTCGATTCGTTAAAGATTGTGTATTTATATCCTCCCTCGTAGGGTATATTAAGTTTGTCACATTGATGTTGACAAAGAGAAATAATGAAAATGAAATTCGTAAAATATTTGTCGGGATAAATAAAACAGAATTGGTGAGCTCTAAATTTTGAGATAGGAAGAGGACATTTCCTATTTGAAATATGCATACGATGCGAACTCAACTACGTACATGTACAGGTAAATTTCCATTCATAAAACAGTGGTGTGGTTTCTATAGATCGGTAGTACTAAACCTGAGAATTCTAAGGTCCAAGCTTGAATATAACATGCGCCAACCTAATGTTCAGTCAGCTATCAGTGATAGTTATGCCAGTCAAAACATTGGCGTTGAATGGGACTTTATTCGAGGAGTTGGTCGATCAGACTATACGACTTTTTTCTATCTCATATTTTAGATGTGCCTACACGTTGAAACCCTTTATATTTCGAAAATAACAAAAATCTATACAGAAATTCAGACGCGCAAATCTACCCTGCTGACGAAGCAGGCAGTCCTGCATTGCAGTTGTACACAAATCCGACTCAGAATTTGGAGTTTTCAATATTTTTACCAAAAACTTAAAAATATTTTTAACCTTAAATATGTGAACGTTGATATTCTCTACAATTTGTTCATTGTATACCATCACGCCCACTTTTAGGGGCGTTTTTTTTTTAAATCCCGATTCTGCCTTTTTAAAGCTATTTACGGTTATATTTTCATTTTAAATTATTATTATTTCGTTTTTTTTTTTGTTGTTGTCTATCTCATCAGAATACGTGAATTTTGGTTACAAATATTGACTGCCACGCCCATTGTCTCCTAAGGAAAATCTTTAAAAAGTATTTTCTCTGATAAAATCACTTAAAAGTCGATAAAATATCTTCCGATTTGCAAGATATTGCATTTGAATCGAAACTTCCACAACGACACACCTACTTTATTACATATGAGATAGTTTATTACACGATCTGCTCCAACGTCTATTTATTTATAGCTATTGCAATAAGCTGTTAATATTGACAGGCACGCCAACTTTCCTCTGGTCACTTAATAGCTTGATGTACATTTCCATTAAAAATTCCACAGGTTCTTTTAAGATTTCATTAAGAAAATAAATAGGGTATCCTTCAATCAACTACAAATGAATTGTAACATTTCTGTTTGTTTTGTATCTATTAAATTCAAATTCATGTCGAAAGCCGAGCCCTCATTTCTCTCATTTTGGGTATCAATTCAATTAGCTCGTTCAAGAATTTCCGAGATTCCTTTCCGCTTAGGAACAATAAATTCTGGGGGCTTCTCCAGAAAATTTCCCCAATTACTTCTTTTGTGGAATTTAATTTTCAAAGAATTTCGAAAATGTTATCATTTAATTGATCAAAGTCCAGCAGCGACAACCAGGAGCAGCCGAGGTGAATGGCAAGAGCTTTAAAGTCTTCATCTCGTAAAAGTAAAAGTCAATGAGAAAATGTTTGAATGAAGAACTGGTTCTGGGGAAGTGCATAGCAAGTAGCTACTTCTTCCTAGCAAACAATACGAGTAATAACAAAAATACCCTCATCGACATTTGAGTGGATTTACTCATGAGTTGAAGATAATGACAGATTTATTTTCATTCTTTGAGCAATTCAATGAGCTGAAATGGATCAAATATATATTTAGCTGTGTAAGTACTATTAAAGTCGATGGTAAGTATCCTCGTGACCGCTCGTGCGCTGATTTTATTTAGATCAGTAAAATGGATGATATTTTTAAAATATTTTTTTTTTTTTTTCTCTATAGGATGAACTTTGTATAACTGCCTCGGAGCAACTGAGAAGTAAAATAGTCAGGCTAATTTCATTTGCTAAATTGACCACAGTTCCAACTCACAATGGTGTATCTTATATCTCGCACTCACATTTGTTAGCGCCTAGTTATATGTATACGTTTGTGACAGGACTTTTCTATTTCTCAGGAGGGGGTCTTGACTTTCTACTATAGACACACATAATATGTGGACTTTCGCTGTACGTACTATGCACGCAATTTCCTATAGTTTTTCAAATTCCTTTATCCATTATTTGTCCTCATTTTATTAGTATATTTGCAAGAAATATTTACATGACTTCCATTAGATCATTGGTACGAGTACAATGCGTGAAGTACGTGAGTACGTTTTTTCCAAATTCAACGAAAATATCAGTCTGTCGAAAGCGGAGATATCTAAGAGTTCAAAAATTTCAAAATCAACAGTCCAAAATATTCGTTCTAATTTTGGAAGAACTCTGACTCTTGAAAGAAATCGAATGCCACTTTTAAGAATAACCCCTATATTTTCGTACGAGATGCTGTAAAAAAAGTTTGGAAAGTCGTCATTTTTTTTTTTTTTTTTTGCAGAAAGAGAGATCTTCAAAGGATACTCGTACTGATGATCGAGTAATCTCCCACATAATTGCGATATAGTCACTTGAACTAATAAGCAATTTTTTTCTGACATCTTGGTCATCTAGTGAGTTTCACCCCCTGGTGACTCTTTGTTTCGAATGTGCATATGTATGTATATGTAAGTATCGAAAGGTTTTATTCTTTTAAGCCTTCGTAATTAATTTTGATTATTCTGTAGTTTTCTTGCATCTATGTTTATATGCTCTTCTAGCTTTTCTTTGTGCTTTTTACATGGTATAGAATTTCGGAATTTACATTTTCTACCTTCAGGTCTCGATGAAGGTCAGTATTTCTTATGTACCAGGGTGCATATACTATATATCTAAGCACCTTATTTTGGAATAGTTGTATTTTGTCTATGTTTGTCTTTTTGGCACAACCCCATAATTGGATTCCATGTGAACATGTTAGTTTCATATTTTGATTTACATCTAGATTCATACCAAAATATTTAAATATTTCGCTGTATTAGCGCATGGAACTATCTTTTGTTTCATAATAATTTGTGTATGTTCAATCTTCTTATTAGTAAAGTCAACATGGACTGACTTGGACTCGTTTAATTCGATTTTTTAGATTATGAGTTTTTCAGCGGATTCTACATTGGTTCTTCCTACTGCTATCATCTGAAAATGTTGCCATAGTATGGTTTTCTAGTTCTGGATTATCACTAGTATAATAATACACTACCTTGCGGTACGCTGGCCTTTATTACTCTTAGTTTTGAATAAGTATTCAGTTGTTTTATTGTAAAATGCCTTCCATCTAGATAGGATTTAAAAATGGAAGCATACTGATTTGGCAACATATACATATCTAAGTTTATAGATAAATCCTTCGTGCCATACTTTAGCAAAGGCCTGCGCCACATCCAAGAATACAGCCGAGCAGACCTTCCTTTTTTCTCATGCTTCTTCGATTTTATTCGTAATTCTGTGCATCTGTTGTATTTTTTTTTTTTTTTTTTTTTATAATTTGCGCGCGCCAAATGGGATATGAATATCATTAAATTATCTCAGGGCACAGGCGTTTGTAGAAATTAAGAGAGAGAGAAAGAAAGATTGGTGTAGTGGGTTTGAAACTTAGGTGGTATTAAGTTTCAGTAAACTCCAAGGGTGGCGCCAAGATAACTGGGGAGCTTGATTGTTTTGCTTTTTGTCGTTGCTCATGATTCACTGTATTTTTTCTCCTCCACCTGATGTCATCATCACGATCAAGTTGCATTTAAACCATATGACCACCCTACTACCAGTGTTATGCCTTCGCAGTAGAGTTGACTAAGCTTTCGCAATTGATCGACTTTTTTATTTATTTCAGACGAAATAAATAGATGATTGATGACAAGCGTTGATGTTACCACTACACCACGGCCACCCTCAAATATCGTGTATCGTAGAATGCTGGCTTCGAAAACCAAATTGATGGTTCGGAATCAGTTTTTTCCTTTCAATTATTTTATTTAAAAGTTTTACGAGCACTTTCTCATACACTTTTGATATCATTGGCAATAGCTAGATAGGTCTGTAAGATAACACTTCATTTGGTGGTTTAAAGGGTTTGAAAATCATTAACCTTCTAAAGAGTCTTTCATTCAGCGTTTCCTATCTTTAAATTTAAATAAAACAAGGTGTGTGTGAGATATTATCGAAATTTTCTATTCGTTTGAAAGGTCTATTAATGCCATTATGTATGGAATATAACACCGCTCAAATGTCCTCCGCGGCTTCTCTGGGTGGCACGCATCCGAAATGTTCAATTTTCCATGACTCTGGCACATAAATCAGGCGAATTTGACCGATGGCATGGGTTATGTTGGCTTTGAGGGCCGCTGTGATTTGTGACTTATTCGCACAGACCTGCGACTTCAAGGAAACCCCACAAGAAAAAGTCTAACGGGGTCAAATCGCACGATCTCGGTGGCCAGTTCACATCACCTCCACGTGAGCTGACCATGCCCGTTCTGTTGAAACAACATGTCGTTGGTGTCCATATGCTCCAATTCAGGCCAAAAATGTTGGTAATCATTGACCTATAGCGCTCGCCGTTAACGGTGATGGCCTGGCCAACGTCGTTCTCAAAGAAATATGGACCGATGATGCCGCCAGCCCAAAATCCACACCATGACTTTTTCGGGATGCATTGGACGCTCTTGGATCTCATGTGGATTGGTATCGTCACAAATTCGACAATTTTGTTTGTTGGCGTACCCATTCATCCAGAAATGGGCTTCATCGCTGAAGATGATTTTTCGATGAAAATTAGGGTCATTTTCCAACTGCTCCAGAGCCCATTCAGCGAACACACGTCGTTGTCTATGGTCGTTTACCTTTAGCTTCTGGGTCAGTTGAATTTTGTACGAGTGCAGGCCCAAGTCACGATGCAAAATTCGCCAAGTTGTGGTATGCGAAAGGCCGAGTTCTTGTGAGCGACGCGAAATCGATTGCCTCGGATTCTCCTGCACACTCTCGCAGACAGCGGCGATGTTTTCATGTTGGTTGATCGTTTACTGAACCAGTGGACTCAAATTTATCCACCACACTGCGAATAGTCCTCTCGGAAGAACTATGGCTACCGTAAAATGGGCGAAGCGCGGAACGTTGCCCGAACAGAACACCCATTTCGATAAAACAATTTTATTATTTGCACTTGTTGTTGAACGCTATATCCATCCATGGTGATTTGACAAAACAGACTGATAAATGACAGCCAATTTGACAGATGTAGCTTCAACAATATGTCCGCTATCAACTGTCAAAATTCGGAAGTCCCTATTGGAAGACCCTATTCAAACTAGGGACATACTCAAGCTTAAATGTGGCATTTATTAAATTTGTTATTTTAATTGTTTCCTTCCTTGGTAAGTTCTTCAGTACGTGACCAGATATAAGGTCATTTCCAGGACTTTTCTTCGCATTTATTTCATACTTAATTAAGTTGCATATTTCGTTAGGTATTGTGAGCAGAATTTCTATTTACTCCGGGGGTGCTTTCCCAGGCCGATTGCTGAATATCACTGACCAACTAATAAGAGGTGTCATTAAGTCTATTCTACTTGTTAAGTTCAGCTTGAAGGCTTGCCAATCTGTTCTTCTGTTTGTTAAGGTTTTAATATCTGTATTTTTAATTTTATGTATATTTGGAGAATTATAGATGAATGGTCAGAGGTTAGACAATTTTTGGATTTTGAAAAAATCAATTAGATCTGGTGTCTTATTTTTGTCTGTAGGCCAGAACGTGGGCCTTCCTGTCGAGAGAATATCGCACTGATGTTTTTGAATGGCAGCATAAATTTATTTTCTTCTCATTGTTGCCAATCTAGATCTCCAGCTTCAGTTTTTGGCATTAAAATCACCACCTATTATATATCTGTTTCCTAGTTTTACAAAAAAAATCAGAATATTCTTCTGCTTTAATTGAATGTTTTGAAGGACAGTAAATAGCAACGATATTAATTTTTTACTGTAGCTTGTTTTTTCTTTCTAGTGCTCATATTTTTGGATATTGTTTTTGATTACCCACGCATTTTAGTGCTCACAACTCTACCCTTCTGGATTTTTTCATTGTAAATAGACCCAAACGAGTAAATTATTATTGCCAACTTGATGTTCCCGGGTTCTCGAAACATGACCTTATTCTTCTATTTTCGACTTAACTTTTGATCGCACAGCTGTGCCGACTGTTATTAGCTACAGAGATTTCAAGTCAATTGATCCGATTGCCTTGGCGAGGGATTCTCTCAATGCAAATTGGCATAGTCTATATTTCATGCTATCTATTAATGAGCAGGTTGAAACTTTTACATCAATAATTAACAACTTATTTGAAAGTCATGTTCCCCTCAAAAGACTTGTCTTGCGCAACCAAAAACATAGCTGGTTCAATCAATACATCGCATCACTTATAAAAGCAAGGGATTTATCGTACAAACGGTGGAAAAAATTCAAACTTCCAATGTTTCATGATTACTTTAAGAAGCTCAGAAATAAAGTAAATCAAGAAATTAAGAAGTCCAAAACTAAGTTTTTCTCTTCCAAATTTAGACCCGGCCTGAGCAACAAGAAAGCCTGGAGGCAAATTAAAGAGCTTGGCATAGGCAAAAATATTGATGCTGGTGGTTGCGTGGACATTGATATTGACCAGCTAAATAAAAAGTTTGCTGCTGCTTCTACTGACCACAACAGACAACTATGTGAAATGGACGACTCGGACTATATAAACCAAGAACTTATACCTGACTCGTCAGCTAGTTTTGGTTTTGCTGCAGTAAGTGAATTTGAGGTTCTGAGAGCTATACTGGCAATCAAATCGGATGCTATTGGTTTGGATGGAATGCATCCTAGGTTTTTAAAAATTGTAATTTATCATGTGTTACCACATCTGACATTCATCTTTAACAGAATATTAACTTGCTGCATTTATCCAAAATCTTGGAAAAGGTCAAAGATAATGCCAGTCCTGAAAAGTACTGTTGGTAAAGAGCGAGAGTATCGGCCCATTTCGATACTCTCGTTCATGTCTAAAGCACTTGAAAAAATCATGAGCTCACAGCTTCATGCATATTTGAATAATTTCAACTTACTCTCACCATTTCAATCGGCTTTCAGACCACAACATAGTTGCACTACTGCATTATTGAAATTTGTTGAAGATATTCGCATTGAGATGGATAATGATGATGTGACTTCTCTGGGGTTACTTGATTTCTCGAAGGCTTTCGACACTGTGTCGCACGATATTCTCATTCTTAAGCTTAAACGCTATTTTAACCTCGATTCCTCTGCCATACAAATTATTATAAGCTACCTTGAAGATCGTTCACAAGCGGTTTATACCAATGGCAATTTATCCTCATTCTTAAAAACTGATACGGGCGTTCCCCAGGGATCCATTTTAGGGCCGCTGCTGTTTACCATGTTTAATAATGATATACCCATTATTCTCAAACATTGTAAGATACAAATGTATGCTGATGACGTACAACTTTATTTGAGTTTTCCTCTGGGACTCGTTGAAGATGCTACAGTGCGTATAAATGAAGACCTTCTGACGGTGGTTAAATGGTCACATAAAAACAAGCTGATGCTTAACTCTAAAAAAAAGTAAAGCGATAATGATAAGTCGTACTAGCTTGGATATGTCGTCTCTTCCTAAGCTAGACATCAATGGAACCATTTCAGATTACGTAAAAAACCTCGGAGTGACATTTAATCAATATCTCACCTGAGAATCTCACGTGACCAATACTATAGGCAAAGTCTATGGAGCCCTGCGAGCCTTAGGTCAAACTGGTAGCTGCCTCCCGCGCAAAATAAAAACAACTCTTGTCAAAACACTGCTCCTTCCAATACTACTATATGCACACAAAATTTTCTGCGACCTAGATAGCAATAGCTCACGTAAACTCACAGTTGCTTTCAATATTACAGTACGATATGTCTATAACATCCGTAGATATGAACATATTTCGGAATATGCGCGTGAATTTCTTGGGATGGAGTTCAAAAAATATCTCTATTTTAATGTTCTAACTTTTCTTTTTAATCTTAAAGAATCAAAAGCTCCGTCATATCTTTTTCATATTCTTCAATTTGCCTCATCCGCGAGAAGTAAAGCATTTATTATTACGCCCTTCAAATATTATACGACTCAGAAACAGTTCTTTATTTACGCTGTAAGACTCTGGAATTCACTCCCAGCCAGTTTAAGGAGATCTAATAGCAACGGTGACTTTAAAAGGCGACTTAGCGAGCATCTAAGCAT
Source organism: Pocota personata (assembly GCA_963082735.1). NCBI lineage: Eukaryota > Metazoa > Arthropoda > Insecta > Diptera > Syrphidae > Pocota > Pocota personata. The sequence continues at coordinate 3,198,078 of OY720430.1, forward strand.
ATAAATGTGCAGACATTGAACTTTTATTTCTTATTTTTCTTTCTTTCTCTGATTTTTGAAGCTGTTTTGATTTAACAAAAGGATACTAAAAATCGTTAATTAATTATTAAATTTTTAAATTTTAATTTTCTCAAATGTATTTATATATAAATATTTTTTTTTTTTTTTTATTTTCTTTCTTTTTTATAATATATGTTTTCTTATCTTTCTTAATCTTTTTTTAAAAATAATTATTATCAACCATTTAAAGTAGCTTCACAGCTTAAAAGATTTGTATCTTACGTGTAAGCCTTATAGTTTTAAATAAATAATAATAATAATAATAATAATATAACTGCGCTTCCACTTTTCGCTGTGTTTTCAGGGTGAGCAATGTGGTAGATTTTGTAGTTTTTTAAAATTTTGTTTTTCGTGTGAAATGGGTTTCTGAGATATGACAAATGTCTATGTTATTTGGTTCAAGAATCATATGTGGAAAAAAAATCTTATGAACTCAAAGGTTTGCAAGGCCAGGACAGAGAATTGTATGGTGATTTCTTAATAAAGACTGACTGCATTATTTTAGATGATGAAACATGCTGCAAAGTCAGGCCAAGAATTGTATGTATGTTGCGCTATTTAAGAGGAAAGTGGACGATAAATTAAACACCCATAAGACCTCCAAATTTCCCGAAAAATATCTAGTGTTGCATTCGATATGCTCTAAGCATCTCCTGCGTGTGCAAACGTTTACTGCCATTCATTAATGCTCACGAATGATCAGATGTATTTTGATTGGATTTAGCTACCGCTCACTACTCCAGGAAAACTTTGAAGTGTGTCGCGAAAGAGGCAAACCGGGCGAGGTGTCCGGAGCTTCATCCAATTAAGTGATATTTTGCGACAATACTGTGACGAAATCAGAGTTAATGTTGTACTTAACTTAATGGATGGTCTCAAAGGAAGGAAGGAAGGAAAAATAGCATTCATCAGTGATTTTTATACGTAACCACTTTTTTCATGGACAGTCCTTAAATGCAACAATGCACTCTTTCCTCAGCAATTATGCCTCAAAATGTAAAGCTTCAATGAAGCGTTCTCCTGATTTATTGTCAATCATTTATTATCGCTAGCTCCTTTTGCACAGTAATTGATTTTCTTAACCTAATTACAATGTGCAACTTAAAACTATGCTGACAAAACCATTCACTTCGCTTCGTCCTGCCATTCCACATTTAGTATTAACTATTACTGAGTAACATTGCATACTACTAATTAATTTTCATGTCGTGAGTAATATGTTGATCTACGTATTTCAATCAGTGAATGCAATAATGAATTATGGCTATCGAGCATTTTGGTTTGTCAACTATAGTGACATTAACCTACTTACGATTATTGCATAAGTATGGTGACAACCATCAATTTTAAATGAAGGGTGATTCGATTGGAGGTACAATTTAAATTTGAATTGAAACGCATTTATGTCAATATAATGTTGAGATATTGATATTGCGCCACGGCTGGCTATGCAGACTTCCGCCCTTTTGATGAAGTTTTTTTTTTATTATTTATTGGCATAAATCCTGAGGTAGTTCATAAATAACGTGTCTAATGTCATCTTTTAGTTCTGGAATCGTTTGCGGGCCACTGGTAAATACCTTCTGCTTCACGTAATATCGTACAATATTGGTGGCCAATTTTTGTCGACGAAACGACAGACAACGTGACCGGGAAACTTTGTGTGCAATAACTTTGTTGTTTCTTGTGCTATGTGGCAGATGGTACCGTCTTGTTGAAACGACATATCCTCCAATTGGAGCCAAAAATAATTTGTTATCATGTCCCGATAACGTTCACCATTGACTGTTATAGCAGCGCCATGAAAATTTTCGAAGAATTATGGCCTAATCACGCCGCGCGCCGCCCCAAAATTCGCACCAAACAGTGACTTTTTATAGATGCTGTTCGTGAATGACCCGTGGATTTTCATGGCCCCAAATGCGACAACTTTGTTTGCTTACGTAGCTTTTCAGTTGAAAATGAGCCTTAACGTTGAAGATGTTCTAAAAGTTGCCATCAACAACATCTAATCAACGAAGTCACGACACTGTTCATGGTCTGCTAGCTTTAACTCATGAGTCAATTGGATCTTATAGGCAGCAGGTGCAGATCTTTTGTTAAAATTCGCTGCGTGGACTGTAGGAAAGGTTCAATTACTGGGAACGATGGCGGATGGATTTTGATGGATTGTCACGAATACTGTCACTCTTTCTGGCGATATTTTCATGTAACTGGCCGCTACGAGGACATACTGGTCTTTGCACATTCGCTTCGATTAATTTCTTAACCGTGGTTATACATACCGACATTATTTCGCAATGCTTGAATCGTTTTGGTAAAATTTTCCCCGTTTCCCTGTGGTTTTAACAATTAAAACGCGTTGTTCTCTCATACACCACTCTATAATTATAAATGTCAATGCTAGGTATCTACAGATGCCAAATATCAGCTTCTTATCTTTGACTGAACTACAGTAAATAGTGCCAGAATTAAATTGTAACCTCCAATTGAATCAGCTTTTATAATTGCAGTGCTATACACAACATATCAACAACAATATAACTATTTTCACTACTAATTGTGAGTAACTTTGAAAGGGAAAACTTTTCAGATGGAGCATTACCGCAACAATTCTGTGCAACTTTCCGGTAATTCAATTCCAAAGTGTTTTATGCCAAAGAATATTCGCAAAACATAGTTACAGTAACAGATGGTAGTAAACAAAATACTTCTGCCATTTCGACCAAAAATGTCTCCAGACAAAAGTTACAGAACATTGCTATGGTTGCATCGGAGCTAAAACCAAATGAAGTGCATGCTCTTACTAGCACCTGCTCGTATGTGTTGTTTATTTGCAAATTACTAAGTTTGAAATTCAAACAGAATTGTTAAAATTATTTTGTACACATAGTTTATAGTTTATATATATATATGTATATTATAGACAAGTAATAATAATAGACCCCATAAGGTACATATATTTGTAATCAGCATCTATCTAGCGGTGTATATCCGCCTGTCAGTCCATTTGTCATCAGATTTTGGGTCATACACTTTTGAGCTTCTTTTTTCGAAAGCCGCCCACAAATAGCTTTAATTGTTTTTTTTTTAATATTTTTACCAGAAACTGAAAAATATTGCATTAACAAAATACAATACATAGACGTTGACTTTCTCTACAATTCGCCCATACATTCTACCACGCCCACTCTTTGGGGTTTCTTTTGGGTGTTTTCTTCTTTCTTAAATCTGTTAAATCTGAAGATTAAATCGTATTGTGAATACCTCATCAGCAACTTCATTACCAATGATGACAGCCACGCCCACTTTCTCCTAAGAAAAAGTCATAATCACAGTATTTCTGATAAAATCTCTTAAAAATATCATCAGAGTAGATAGATGTCATGCATTTGAATTTGATTTTGACAATTTTCCAAATATTGTTGTTGCTGCAGCCAAGCGCACTTACACTCCGGGTCAAAATGATAAGACATCGCCACAAATTCTTAAGAATAAAAAAGTGTGCGTAACATTTGCCAAATCTGAAACATTAGACAACGTCAATGCAAAGTCGCGGAAGTAATAATGATTCTGAAGCCAGGAAAACCGCCGAATGATAAAAAATCGTATAGACCCATTTCGCTGCCGGCGATTATGTCTAAAGTTTTCGAAAGAATAGTACTCGGAAATGAATATTCAGAATTTAAAGAAATAAGGGCTGGGGTGCCGCAGGGAAGTGTCCTTGGACCGCTTTTGTATCTATTATATACTCGCGATATACCGCAAGAAGAATCTACATTTGCCGACGACACTGCCATCCTTGCAATGTGTAAAACGATCGAAGAAACGACTGAAAAATTGCAAGAAGCATTGAATAAAGTAAATGAATGGACAAAGATTTGGCGACTAGCTTTAGACGAAAACAAATCTGTTCATGTCAATTTTACTTATAAGACAATAAATAATTTGCCGGTCTTTTCAAACTCGGTTCAAATTCCGTTTGCAAATGAGGCTAAGTACATTGGAATGACGCTTGATGCTAAGCTGAAGTGGAAACCGCACGTGAAGAAAAAACGTAAAGAACTCGAAACCAAATACAAAGAAATGTACTGGTTACTTGGAAAACATTCCAAGCTTAATATAGAGAACAAACTGCTTTTATATAAGCAAGTGCTAAAGCCGATATGGACATATGGAATACAACTTTGGGGTTGTACCAAAATAAGTAATGTCAATATTTTACAAACTTTTGAAAATAAAGTGCTAAGATCAATAGTTAATGCACCGTGGTTTATTAGAAATAGCGATATCCATAGAGATTTAGGAATTGCGACAGTCGAATATGAAATCAAAAACTTCGCGCGTAAGCATAAAGACAGATTACAAGGACACGTTAACAATGAAGTCCTTCGAATTCTAGATGAGAGGAATCTACTGCGTCGTCTACAAAGGACTAAACCTTTCGACTTAACGCGATAGCAAGAAACCGCCCCTAATTTGCGGAACAAGCAGGAACTTTCAATGGAAAGGGACTCAATACGTGAAAGAAAAACTGCTGGATAAGTCAAAACTTAGATGTAGTAATCGAAGAAATTTATCACGAAGGGAGGTTTTTTTAGTGAGTAAAAATCTCACACTACTATGAGCACGCGCTGTCGATCCTCATAGTGTCTTCATGAAGATTTTTTACATACTCTCGGAAAAAAAATAAAAAAAATTAGGCAACTTAAAATTCGTTGCTCCTCACGCAGATCATGAAAATAGTAATCCCTTCCATCAGGTGAACTTTCTTTTCATATGTGAATATGACTATTCTCCACTTTTTTTTTATAATTTGCGCGCGCCAAAAGGAATATGAATATCCTTATACTGTTACATGGCACGGGCGTTTAGGATAACGGGGAAGAGGAACAGAGGAGAAGCCTGTGTACGTTGGCTTTAAATGTTTGAAGGTTGTAGTGATGGGGAAGTACAGAGCCTGGTAGATCATTCCACATTCTTGTCGTTCGGCTTATAAACGAATCCCTATATTTGATAGTACGACCGAAGTTAGGCTTTAGGATGAACTAATGTGCATTCAAAGCATGTCGCATATTGCGGGAGCATTTTTTATGAAAATAGCGATCAAAAAGGAAGAGACACGAGAAATTTTCTATCACATAGAAGTTTTAACGCGCTTCCTCTTCTACGGCTGAAAAGCAAGGACTTGATTTAGGGAACGAATATGAAAAACTGAGGCTACTGTCATCAGCGAAGAAACAAATTGGATTAAAAGTTGCAGACAAGAGATCATTTATAAAAATAAGAAAGAGAGTCGGAGACAAAACAGAGCCTTGGGGAACACCAGCATTTATTTGGTGAATTGCAAACTTGAAGCCATCCAAGACAACTTGTATTGAATGTCCTGAAAGGTAATCCATTGAAGAAGCGACTCATCGACGATAAAAGAGCATGATGCCAAACTGTGTCAAATGCCTTTGAAATATCTAACGCAACCAACTTAGTTTCGCCGAAGTGATGGAGAGATTGGTTCCACTTCTCGGTGAGATATACCATCAAAACACCAGTGGACCTGTTGCTACGAAAACCATACTGTCGGTCATTAAGGAGTTTTCGTGAATCGAGTTATTTCATAAGCTGACGATTTATCAGCGTTTCCGTGACCTTGGAAAGAAGGGACGTAAATGCAATGGGTCGGTAATTGGACAGGGAGGAAGGTTCGCTTTTTTAGGGACGGGCTGGACAAATGCTGTTATCCATCTACTCGGAAACAGCCCTGAAAAGTAGGATAGGCAGAAAAGCTTACGCAGAGGTTTTGCCAGCGTAGAAGAACACCTCTTCAAAACCATGATCTGGACCAGCGGATTTGTGTATGTTAAGACCTTTGATTACTTCTGCAACTATATGAGTGCGAAAATAGACTTGTCCCATGGAAAATTGTATGATCTCAAATACAGGCAGAGATAAAGCATTATCTGGCAGCGTGGAGTTCGTTGTAAAGTGAGCAGCAAGCAAATTGGCTTTGTTTAAGGAGCTGACAGCTAGAATGTCATTGAAAATAAGCGTAGGGATGGTAGACGAGACAGAATTTTTAATATTCTAATGGCAATAGCTGCAGATAGTGGAAATAGTAATTCCAGCCATCAGATCCATATAAATTGAACTTTGTTTCATCTGTGAATATGACTTTTCTCCAAGTTTCTTCCAGTGGATGCGAACAAACTCGAAACGGTACGTTTTGTAAGCTTCGGTTAAAGGTAGCTTCCGAAGCAGTTTTCGTCTTTGGAGATGTTTGCATTGTTGTAAAACTCTCCCCACATTTTTTATGTGGGTTTTAACACCTGATTTAGCTGCGATTTGACGAGTGAACCATTAAAGAAGAATTCGAAGCTTAAAATCGTAAGTTTTCTTCCAGGTTTTCCAGGAGACTTTCTTTTGCCCTAATTAAATTTGTCACTACTGATCGACTTTTCTTCACTCTTCACTCAGCCTTCACTCCTAAATTTCAAAATTATTTGTACTTCAACTGAATTTAATATTTTTTCGCACCCCATATTGTCCTTTTTTGAGAGAAGTTTATCAAATTTAACACCAAATGATAATAAAACAAGACCACAACTATTTTCACCAATGGTTACTTTACCATGTCATATCTTTTGTCCCACTCAATGTTTAAACCACATTTTTTTTCTTAAGAATTTGTGGGGGTGTCTTATCATTTTGTCCCGGAGTGTATGTACATACATTCAGACAAAATTGGTAGACTCACTTTTCGACTTCATCTACGAATATGTACCAGAATTGATTAAAATTCCGAAATTCCGTGTTCACGAAAACAATACCTTCAAGCAAGTAAAAAGGATGCACAATTTCAATGAATAATTGAACTTTATTGTGTGACAAAGTTGTATAGCGTGGAAGGCTGAACATGCGATTTAAAATTTTACAGAATTTTTAATACAATGCATTTTTGTGGTTGCTCTTATGCTTTTTTTAAAATCTGTCGAATTTAAATTTTCTCGTAAATTTTTGTATAAAAGGCAACCATATTATTATACTCTCATCAATGCGGTATTCTAATTTTGGCACATAGTTTGTAACACAGCATTTATATAAGTAATTTGGATTATTGGATAATAAGGAACAGAGTACAGTAAAAATAAATTTAACACAGACAACTCTGCAGCAATTGAAACCAATGATATTAAACTTATCGTTGTATGCATGACAAAACCATATATGTTGCATAAAAGATTCTATTGCAGGTATTGTATGAACGTCTAAAGCCTTTCTGCGTCGCACTATTGGTGCGGCTTCGCAAATCGAATTCTTGGTTTCCAAAACGAAAACTTGAAAACTATCGTCTATTCATCAATTTTGAATCTGTATAGATAGCATTCATCACCTAGACATCTATAATTTGGAAATAACTCCTTTGAGCACAAGGTGTAGTGAGTAGTGTGTTTGCTTCTGACTCGAACGAGACCGCATAGGGGACTGCAATCCACAGCCAAAAGAGAAACGAATAAAATCGAATTTTCTCCAATAACTACACCAATCAGATGGTAGATACATCTTGCTATAGACTTCGTGAAATAGTCGTGATTACGTTTTGGAGTTTAGGAGATGGGCCGGAGTACTGCCACAGTATTTTATTTTCACCTATCCTGAGAGAACATAAAAAAAACAATTATGTAAAACTTGGTATCCCATGATCTTGCATTCATGTGACGATTTTATGTGACTAAAACGTTTTCTTTCGTTTTACCTCAAACTATAATGTTTTGTGTGATTCAGGAAAGTGGCTTTATTTCGCGTTTTAAGCTGAACGAAGTAAGTTTTTTTTTTATCTCACAAAGAAAAGAATTTAATTTATTTATTAAGATAAGGATGTACTAATGAACAGAGTTAATAAACATGGGACGTAAACGGCATTGTACAAAATAGTTGGCAGCAATAAAAAGAGGCTTAAGGAAAGAGAGAAAACCCTGTGAAAAACTAGCGAAATATTTTATGGTCTGATGAGTCAAAGGTCAAGTTATTTGGAGCCGATGGCAGCAAAAGTTTTGATCGAAGAACATCGGAGAATAAGAAATTCCTTCCTCAATACACGGTGGTGCAAAGTGTGGCGGTTTGGAACTTTTTTTCCTGGCACTACGGTGGTCGAATTTTCAGGATAAAGGAGTAATGAATCATTTAGTTTACATCAATATCCCAGAAAATGTTATGCCACCATTTGCCGATATTCCAACGACCCCAAACACATCTCCAAAGCGGCAAAAACTTGGTTTCAGTGACACAGCATAAAGTAATGGAGTAGGCAGCATAATCTCCCAACCTCAATCCCATAGAAAATTGTTGGGGTGATGTCAAGAGAGCACTCGGCGCGCGGTGCGAAAGGCGTGAAAGCCTATACTAATTAAGATGTGCCAAAGGTTGATAGACTCAATGTCCAGGATTAGAATAGAAATTCCGTTGTCTCCTCGAATTGTGACCTTACTAACCCCATATATGAAGTTTGCAGTATGCTGTTTTTGGGGGGGATGCCTTTCCTAAGAAGAGATCTTCACATATTAAATGTTTATCTGTAAAGGAGTCACCTTTCATTATTGAACGTCATCACGAAGCTGGACACTCAAGAAATGTATTCAAAAGTGGAGGGAAAATTATTTCCATAAAATTTTTCTACGATAAACTTTTCACTGAATTCTTTGCAAGTTTCGATTCTTGCGAGGCAATTTTCAATGACTTTCTGGCTGTATTGCAGCCATAACTTCACGAATGTTCGTTTTTAAGTACTCGAAAGTTTGGGGATTGTCTGCATAGATCCTTGGCATAGCCTCACAGATCACATGATCTGGCCAATTGATTTCGTCAATTCTCGAAACAACCGGGAAACTTGTAGCGCAATAGAGCCAAACTAGGTGTCATATCACCGTCTGAGTGGTGGTCATCCAACACCTGTGTAACCAGACAGTGGAGTCATCTAATTTTATGTTTGTCATTTTCTGTGTAAAAAATGTATATAAATAGTCTAGAATTAAAGCAATAGGTGAAAACCCATAGGACAAGGTGTTTGTCTATTGTGAGACCCCCTCCCACCAGACGTAAGGCTCACACGTCATAAAATTCACTTTGTCCAACATAACATTTGGTCCTTCGAAGCCAACTAAAAGCGTTATTAGGGATTTAATACTGATTATTGAAAATATAAAATTAAATAATAATATATCCATTTTAAAGCGTCACCAGGGGCCCTACTCTGTATTTCGTTCTGAAAGTCAATCCTATTCGAAATTGCTTTTCGTTTCGCTTTTGAATTGGTACTCTGTAACACTTTCGAAATGTAAAAAATAGTACTAGACGCTTTTTCCACTTAAGAATTTTTCTTTGTCGAGTCTCGATTTATTTCTTTCGAGATCTGTCAAATAAACAAACCAAAACAATTACAAATATAGGTAGGTGAAAGTCGAAAAAGGAAAAATTGCGATTTTTAAAGAAAGAATTTAATACAAAGAAAATGGATTCTGTTGCACTTTGGATGGACGATGAAACTAGTGAAGAACGGATTGAGCGGAAAATTATACGGGAAAAATCAAATATTATGGAAATAAATGATAAAAGGCAAAACTCGATTGGTAGCAAGGATTCATATCACCGTTAACTATTATTTATTAATTTAGTTTTGTTCAGAACTTTCGCCTGTCGAAGGATGCTTTTTTGTATGTTTTAAATTGCATACGAGATGAACTTGCTGCTCCTTTGAGATCAACTGTAGTTCCTGTAATTTTAAAAGTAGCTGTTACTCTAAAGTTTTTAGCACAAGGAGGCTATCAGCACCAAAAATTACATGATTACTACATTGGCATGACACAACAAACAGCATCAAGTAACAACTGGATCCCGCATTGGTGGCCCTTCTACATTCAAATTGGACGCAAGCCTTTTCCACAAATTATGTGATGTTTGCTTCGCATTAACTGTTTTTATTTGTCTTTTGGCCAAATCTGGATGTGCACACATGAACTCCACCAAAATCTCAAATTGTTCTTATTTTGTATGCAAACTTTTGTTCGCATTTGTTGTAGAAACAAATTTTCCGTATTTCAATGCTTTTGACATTAGGAAACGAGTTGCCAAGTACCAAAATTGTAAATCCGAAAGTAGTAGATTTCATTCCGCTTTCGAAATAGAGAGTACAAACTATTCGTTTTCGGAAAATTTCACTTTCGAAACGAAATACAGAGTAGGGCTCCAGGGTAATACAATATTAGTGAAAAGCATTGTCAGGGCTAAAAACACTGGTAGTGAACCATTCTCAGTGCAAGTGATATAGACGTCTACATTATTGTTGCCAGACAGAAGGCCTTAGCGAAAGAGCTAGAACAGGCTTCAACCAACTTTGGAAAAGAAAGCGCTGTACGGAAAACACAACAATATAAAGAAGAACGAATTAAGAAAATTTAAGAAATTTGGACTGAATTTGAGGATAATCAGTGAAAAAATTCGGAATGTCGTAAAACACAACACTCCCTATATTCAGAACAATACGAGTACATTTCAATTAGTGAAAACAGTTTACGAACAGTTGAGAGTTAAATTGGAGAAAATTGATCCATTAGAGTTGGTATTAGTTGAAACAGATAAGCAGAACCCCGCGCCATCCCGAAACGAACCTCAGCGACTCCGCCTAAGAAAGTTAGAGATAAAAGTTGCGGCACTCATGAGGAGCATAGATTCATTTGAACAAACATTCAAGAACTACTTTAAAGAAGTTCATGAGTAGCAGCAAAAATACAAAAGTAAATAAAAGGGTCATGTGATATGTGGTACGCAGCTCCGTCAATTATGGGCGATTATGACGACCATAATCTGTCCTTAAATCGCGATACATAAATACGAGGGGCGGCTGATAAGGTGGTGGCTTAAAGCATTAAATGAAAGAAGAGATCCGATTAAAAATGTTATTTCTCAATATAATCTCCCTCGAGTGAAATGCATTTCTCACATCGGGCATATAGTGCCTTAATACCACCGAAAAAATATTCGTTTTCTTTGCATTCAAATAATTTTCTACGGCCACCTTGATCTCGTTCGCATCTGCGAATCTCCAGCCTCGTAACTCTTTTTTCAAATTGAAGAGAAGGAAAAAGTCCGTCGGGGCTAAGCCTGGGCTGTAGGGTGGGTGGTCTATCGTTGAAAAATCTGGGTCTTTAAGGCTGTCGCGAAACCCGCGCCGTGTGGACATTTGAAAAAAATTCGGTACCCAGCGCACACAAATTTGTTTCATGTTTAAATATTCGTGTAAAATTTCTCCAATGCATTCGTTGCTTATGTGCAACTCGTCCGCTATCTGATACATTTTTATTCTTCGGTCGGCCAGAACTAATTTTTCAACTTTTCCGACGTTTTCTTCAGTGACTACTGACACAGGATGCCCTGGGTGGGGGTCGTCTTCACAGCTCTCTCGATCTTGTTGAATTAAGTGAGCTTTTTTTTTTGGCCATGGTATACGAAGGCCCAGAATCCTGAAGAGTTGATGACATTTCTTCGAAAATCACTTTAGACGATTTTTCTTTATTCACAAGGTACATTATCACGAAATGTATCTCAAATTAATTAAAGAAATATTTTAAGCTTTTTTTTTCACACTTAATAATGTAAGTTCCATTCACATCCCTGCTTTTTGCTTATGGCTTGTGTGCTACTTTTTATTCGTCTTTAAGTTTCCAGTTTGCTTCCGCTTTGAGTCAACTGAAGTATGTACTCTGTAATGTAATATTGCTCGGAAATGGCAGGCAACATTTCTTTCCTTAACCATAAAAAATAGAATAATATAATTGTCTGCAAATTTATAAAAAAAGATACATTCTCTTAGTAGAAATGTCACGAAAGAGTGCCTGATGGCTATTATGATGAGCCATCATTGCTAGTATCATTTTCATAAGTAAGAACAGAACCCTTATAGTGAGAGCCAGTTGTCTGTCCATCCATTTTTCTGCGACAGCCTCATAACTCTTGAATTGTTAGACGTAAAAGGTTGAAATTTAGACCAGAGTTGGGTTTTGCTAACACGCAGACTGATTAAGAGAAAAATGTTGGAAAAGTTCATACAAAATTTTGAAGTTTAGAGTAAAACATTAAAAAAAAAATATTTTTTATGTAAATACAATATGGATACAAAATGAATGGTGACGTTACGCTGATTCCAAAAATAAATAATTCCGTTATTTTCACTTTTTCAAATTTTGAGAAGAATTTAAAAAAAATTGCCACAGAAGGTATGCCCCTTTAAAAAATGTAATAAATTGAATCAAAAACATTTTAGTACTATTTGTTGGATATTTACTAAAATATTGTTCCGGACTTGTTGTACGGAACTCTCGGCTTATGAAGCACTTTCATGCTTGACCGTCTTTTTTTTGTTTTAATTATCCCCAGTTTGTTTTATATAATTATTTTCCAATCCTAGAATAACTGATTGCTGTGTTAAATTGAAAACGCCGTCAGTCCTCTTTACACACCATCAAGTTAAGTCAATTTGCAAAAAAAAACCTCTTCCACCAGAAAATTTGCCAGGAAATATTCCAAATTTCAGTCCTAATTTGCATTTTTCTAAAAACAGACCCGAATTTGTCAGTACTAATGGTGAAGGTTTACTCATTTGAAAACCAAATTGCTGTCTGTGAACATTTACGGAACGATGGGCAGAGAGTTGCAATCGTTTTCGAATTATTATGAATCAATTTTTATTAAAATTTAAATAACATAATACATTATTGAACTTGGTAATGGCTTACGGATCATGGAGAATTAGTGGAGACAGACTGCCAGCCCTGATTATGAGTATTATTGTATCTGCAAATACTCGTAAGTGTTGCTACTCTTTGAGTTGTAATTAATTCCCTAATTTATTTCCTTCTTGCATCATATAACACTTAAAGAATTTAATTTGAATTTCAATAGCCTCAATTGACAATGTTCATTTAGTAACACACTTATACAATATGTTGCAATTACTAAAGAGATGCCCTTGACATTTTTGTAACAATATTGTGTACTCACTCAATTCCACTTGAATGAAACATACGAGTAATTACTTGTTCGAATTACAAAACAGGGGGTTAATTCGCTTGAAATCAGAGTGGTAACTGATTATACAATTTATTTAGGGGTATCTTAAGAAGGTTGCTGCTGCACTATCCTCTTGTAAAAGAGCCTTAGGCTGAAGAAGAAAGACCGACATTCATATAAGGCATCTTAGTTTAGTGGACAGAGCTGGACAAAGTTAGCTACATTTCTCGCATTAATACTATTCAGAGGTCGGCATGTATCTGCGTTACCAGCGCTCTTCTGACAACTTCTGCAGCGGTGCTGGAAACATAAATAGAAGTCACGGACTACTTAACCCCGTTCCTGGACTTCAATATTAAATATATCACTAGAATTCTCAGTCGACAAAATTGGGCTGAGAATACGATCCTAAAAATATCTGTAATGGAAATGTACACTGACGGGTCTAAGATGGGACCGGAATATTATCGGAATCTCTTAGCATAAGCCAGGCTTTTAGACTACCGGATTATTGCGGTGTATTCCAAGTGGCTGCCTGGTTGTCCATCGAAATCGGTATTGAGTAAGGACATCGTTATTTACACGGACAGTCTACCAGCTATAAAAGCACTCGAATCACCAATAATTAGATCAGAATTGGCAAAGTAATGTCGCGCATTCCTCGGTCACTCTGGCATTGCAGAAAACTGCAAATCAGATGAATTAGTCATAAATGGCACAGGAGTAGGAGCCCTCGACTGCAGAAGGGGGGCCCCAACCCCAAAGAACAGAGGAAAATCAAAACAATATTTCGAATTAAAGCCAACGAAAAAAAAAAAAAAAAACAACCCCTCGTCTTCGGTGCTGAGTACCCACAACCGCACCCACCACACTGACGCTCCGCTTTAGGTCGACACTATTTTATGATAGCTCAGCTTCTTAATAATGTAGACAAATTATTTACAACTCAAAGTGATTGGAGATTAGAGATCTAAAAGCAATTTAAATTCTATTCAAATCAGATAAGTTGTTCTTAATTTAGGACAGTGTAAAGGAAAATCAATTATTTTTGTAGGGATTTCAACCATCTTTGATCAGAGTTTTGCTGACGCAAAATGAATTGATAAACGGACACAGTGAGGTCGCAACTTCGAGCAGTCAATCCATCGACTCTTACGTAAAGTTTATAACTGACACTAAGAACAAAGCCTATAACAAATTCTGTCATACCTCTAGCCATTGTAAGCCTGGTGGACTACGAACTTTGAAAACGAAGAACAGAGTCTGAAAACTGCATAACAAGGCCAGCCGAAGAGAGGAAAACTGAACTCTTCACAGTTCCAAACTAAAGAATCCTGGAACACTCTCTGTCAATCCATCGAGAACACGAGCGAGGCGGCCAGGCTACGAAAAGTTCCTTCAAAAGATCCGGTGGCCTAAGGATATATTAATCGTTCGGATAGCTCCTTAATGGAATCTGGCCGAGAATCGCCTCTTGATCGAAACTCACTTTCCAGGTCACAATGATGTAAAACACTTGGAATACAGAACACCATCCGTAGCTAGATCGGGTGAATCCGATGACTACATAGATGATATTTTTGCAGAGTACAAAATAGCTTGTGCAGTTAAATCGTTCAAACCCTATAAATCTGCAGGTCCAGAGGATATTATTCCACCTGGGTTCCACCATGCTCTACAAACAATCATACAGTGGCTTGTGGTTATATCCACAATCTTCTTAAGGCTTAGATACATACCAGTCAGCTTGGGAGAGGTGAAAGTGGTATTCATTCTCAAGGCAGGAAAACCCACCCATTTTCCTTTCTTTCCTTCTTCCTTTCTTTTGAAAACACTGAAACAATTAATTGATCTACATGTGAGAGGCCTACTTAGTGAACATAACTTATGCAACACACATTACGCTTACCTTAAAGGTAAAACCGTGGAGACAGCTTTACATGTAGTTGCATCAAACATTGAGAAAAGTCTTTACTACGGAGAATACACTCTAGTTGCATTCCTGGACATAGAAGGAGCTTTAAAGTGAACATTGACTCTATTAAAACGGCTCTAGAGGGGATAGGAGCTAGAATAATGATAATGAAATAGATTGAGACAATGCTTAACAGAAGAGCTATCAATTCACAAATAGGCGAGGGCACAATAAAGTAAACAGTTACGAGGGGATCTCTACAGGAAGGAGTCATACCAACTCGCTTGTGGTTACTTGCCGTTCCCCAAAATTCTGAAGGCTCTAACGAACACGAACAAAGAAATAAAGACTGCAGCATACGTAGATGATATATGATAATAATCTTGGTAGATACATAGTAAGCACTTACCAACCATCAGCGGTATTATGGAATCGGCACTAAAAGATCTGTCCTCATGGGCGGAATTAAATGGTCTAAAAGTCAACCCAAAGAAGACCGAAATGGTTCCATTCGCCAGGAGAAGAAAAATAGAAAATTTCAATCCACTAAAAATTAATGGAACACCTCTGAAACTCTCCAAAGAAGCTAAGTATCTTGGAACCATTCTCGATTCAAAGCTTACTTGAAAGTGGAACTCAGGGAAACGTATGAAAAAAGCACTATGTGCGGTGAAAACATATCGTAAACGCTAGGGAATGCGACCGCATATAATCCACTGGATGTACACAGCGACCATTGGACCCACATTTACCTATGGAGCACTAGTATGGATGGAACAATCAGCTATCTCAATAACCTCACTAAGGTACAAAGATTAGCATGATAAGGAATAACTGGAGCACTAAGATCAATACCAAAAGCAGGGCTAGAAATAATACTTTACCTCCCTCCCTCGTATGAGTACATAAAACAACTGCCAGGCAAAAGCGCAATCGGTCTTAAAGAATCTGGCCTTTGGAAACAAAGTTCTTATAGTCATGCATCCATTGTATGGTATTGTTGACCCCAACAAGTACTCAGACTACGTTATTCCATACAACGATTTCAATAAGAAATACTCCGTCATATAATACATCAGCAAGGCATCCAGTTCTTCACTGACAGGTCTGAAATGGAAATAAAAACCGGAGTAGGAGTATTCTGTAAGTCTCTACAGATTAACGACTCATACAAACTCCCAAATGAATACAACGTCTTTCAAGCTAAAATCTTCACCATTGATAGAGCAGCGTTGACAATCCTCACAACAATATTTTTGGACAGTCAGGCAGCTGTGGACAGCGAGACCATAAAATTTAGGACAGTATGTAAACCTGAACAAACTAAGCAATATCCAAGTGGTCAATCTCTACTGTATTCCTGCACATAGTGATATAGAAGAGAATGATATAGCAGATGACCTAGCCAGGAAAGGATCAGAACTAGACACAGACCATACTCACACACAAATACGAGTAGATATCCCTATTGGTGTAGTGAAAGGAAAGATAGATCTTAGGATCAGGGAACTAACCAACACCAACATTATATCCCGCAGCCTTTGACCACAATTAGATGAGGGAAGAACCACAAGCTAATCAGCGATGGGGAAAAAGAAAATCCTTAATGTGATTCATAAGGAGCACACACTGGTTTGAGAAAGAACTAGCAACGGGGTTCGGTACCACTACTGTAAGGGGAATCACAATGGACCAATAGACCCCCTTGTAAGCACCCGTCGTGGTACACATCTCCCCAACCTAATCTAACCTACCCTTTAGAGCCTAAAAATATGAGTAATCACCACGCAAAATTCAAACTTTCTAGGCCCGGGGGTTCCAAAGATACACTGGTGAGTGATTCAGTCAATGGGTTTTGGCATTTATCTTTTTTAACATTAAGATACCGTCTAGTCAGCCAATGTAGCCTTGAATTAATTAAATATGGATTTTTTGGGTAGTTTCCCCCATGTCATATAATTTTCTTTCATGAACCTACGACTACTTTAACATTTTCTGTAAATCGTGCGATTATTGTCATTATTTGTTAATAAAGTATCAGCGAATCAATTAATAAATCGAGCGCAAAATAATTTGTAATAAATTTATTCAATACAATACGAGTATCTTCCTAAGTCTAGCCGAAAATAGGTTGAAAAAAAAAGTTGAACTCTTTGTTTACGTACAGTAACTTTTCATCACAATCCAAGGCAACTACGAGTACTCAATTCTCCAGGAGGGTAATGTTTAAACAATATCGTTTGAAGCATATCAAGGACAACTGCAATACAAAAGAATAACCTTGTCAACATCAATGGTGGATTTTTTAGGTTATATCCCTAACAGGTGCTTTCTTTTATTTTCTGTTTTAATGAACTACGAGTCGATATAACAATAGTGAAAAGTAGATACAATGTCAGAGATTACAATGACTGGACTGTTTCGCTTTAATGCTCACATACCACTGGCTAAAGCAAAGCAAATCCCATTCTAACTACAACGCTGTGTAAAGAAAATCTCTCTGTGCTAACATTATAGGTAAATACAAAACCCCTGTTTTACATTCAGTATACGCCTTCAAGTAAATACTTACAAGTGCACATACTATGTACATTAGGACTAAAGTAAATATTTAACTCTATTTTGTGTACTTTCGACGTTAAAAAGTTTCTCTTGCGCCAGCGATACGAGTATCCTTGCAAACACGAAAATATGGATTTTATTTCCCTTTTCCATTTCATTCGGAACCCAAACTCCTTATGCTCCCTTCGAATTAAAACCGTCATCTTCAGTGTTAACACAGATATGAGGGTGGGTCAATAAGTTCCTGAAAAATGAAATAAGCAACACTCTTTTCGGTATAAAAACATTTTATTTTTCAACATAGTTTCCTTTTAGCTTTATACACTTCATCCAACGTTTCTCCAATTTGTTGATGCCCTCCAAATAATACGATTTCTCGAGACCCTCAAAACAAGCGTTTGCTTCAGCGATGACCTCTTCATTCGACCGAAATCTCTTACTTCCGAGCCATTTCTTCATATTTGGAAACAAGAAATAGTCGCAGCGGGCTAAATCTGGGGAATATGCTGGATGAGGGAGGAGTTCGTAGCCTAACTCATGCAATTTTGCCATTGCGACTGCGGACTTGTGCGCCGGTGCATTGTCCTGGTGAAAAAGAACTTTTTCTTCGCCAAATGCGGTCGTTTTTGCTTCAAATCGGCTTGGAATCGATCCAGCAGCTCTGCGTAATATGCGCCGGTGATCGTTTTACCCTTTTCAAAGTAATCGATGTGAATAACACCGCGCGCATCCCAAAAAAACTGTCGCCATGACCTTGTTTGCTGACAAACCCCCTTGGCCTTCTTCGGCTTCGATTCACCAGGAAAAGTCCATTGTTTTGACTGTTCATTGGTTTCTGGTGTGTTGTGGTGAATCCAGGTTTCATCCACGGTTACGAAACGATGCAAAAACTCAGCCGAATTTTCCTGGAACATCGCCAAACACACCTTTGAATTTGTCAAACGAATGCGTTTGTGTTCGATTGTGAGCAAACGCGGCACCCATCTTGCGAAAGCTTTTTCATGTCAAAATATTTATGTCAAATCGAAATCACTGAGCCATGTGATAAGCCTGTGGCCTCTTCAAGCTCACCCACTTTCACTCGCCGATCGTCCATTATCAAACCATGGATATTGTCGACCATTTCTGGTGTAGTGACCTCAATTGGGCGACCAGAACGTTCGGCGTTACTTGTGCTTGAACGACTGCACCGAAATTGAGTGAATAGTTCCAATCGATGGTGAAGAGTCCCCATAATATTTGTCAAGCTTTTGTTTGGTTTGCGTGATAGTTTTTCTCGCAAAAAATAGTGTTTAATGAGCACTCAAAATTCACTTTTTTCCATTTTAACGAAAATGCTAGTCGGCGTCTATATAAAATGGCTGCCACAACAAAACTTTTGAAAGATGATTCTTGACAAAAAAAATTAAATTTAAGGTGACGACACAATTTGTGTTAATTTTCAGGGACTTATTGACTCACCCTCGTACTCGTACATTGAGTTAGAAATTTATTTTTATTTCAACATAATAGGAATAAAAAGCTTGCTAACTGAAATTAAAACTGATGTATCCGTATGTGAAACTAATTTGAATACCTAAAACACATACCTAATCCGTTCTTAAAAGATATAAATACTGGTGCACGTTTTATTCAGAGTTGTTGCAGTGGACTTCTTTGCTAATTCATCTTTTTTCTATGGCGCTTAGTACACTGCACGTTGCAAATAAGAAAAGGAATAACTCAAATCCTCTGAAGTGTAAAATGCAGTGTGGATGATTTCGAGGACATCAGTTTGTACAAGGACAAACCCCTAGGGGAACTGCACATGGAGTGAGTACGAGTTGTTCGCAACGCGTACGAACAATGACAGTGATGTAACATCAGAAAACCATTTTAAGTTGCGAAAGAAGGTGATAAATGAATTTTATCATTTGACGAAATAAAAGCTGACGGAAACGTTGGTCTCTTTAATGGTTTTTTGCAGAATGGAGGCAAACATTTAAATTGATGCATTCTGCGAAAGAGAGTTGTAGCACTTTGTTAAGGATAAAGATTTATATACCAGTATACACTGCATCCCATTGAGCAAACGTAAGTTTTTATATGCGACTAAGTGCATAAAGCACAACAAAAAAAAGTCACGGGTGTGTCAAATCGGATTTCGAATGGGTTTGGCTCCTCTTCTCTGACTTTTATAAAATAAAGTTTCGTCTCATATCTTTATCCGTATCTGTTTGCGGGCGTGTGTACATAGAATCGATGAACGCGATGTGCCATCGGGGAAGCTATAGGCTATAAATACTCAGTACGACTCAGCAGAAACGAAAAAAGGTCGGAAATAAATTTGACAAAATTGGTTTGACGGCCAAAAGGCAGGGACAGAAAATGATGACTATTTGCAGAATGCGACAAATAAGGAATCTTTTGGTTTCGTATTCCAATACACCACAATACAATGAGCTCCTGTGCCTCAATTTAGACTGATTTTGTAATTCATTGAGTGAATTGTAGAATAAATATCATTTAAAAAATGTAAACTATTTGGATTTTTATGTTTTCGCATCAAAAGCAGGAATTAGATTACACTTTTTATTTTTAAAAATCAAAGATACAAATAAAATCACATTAGGGTGGCCGTGGTGTAGTGGGTTTATGGTTTAAATCCTGATGTCAAGAATCATTTATTTAAATAAATAAAAACGTCGATCAATTGAGAAAGCTTTTGTCAACTCTACTGCGAAGACATAACACTAGCAGCGGTGTGGTCATATGGCTGAAAATAGATGAAATCAGAAGTGGAATTCAATGTATTAAAATGGGTGGGCCACAGGGATCAGTTCTAGGACCGATTCTTTTCCTTATTTATACCCATTCTCTTTTTCAGCTTTATTTTAACGGCATCCTGTTGATATTTTCTGACGATGTAGGGTGTGCATATGTATATGTCTCTCCATTAGACTTAGATCTGAATTTGCTTAGGAATTGGTTTGTGGATCATAAGTTAGTAATTAGTTGCAAAACTAGAATTATGTTGTTCAATCCTTCTTCACAACTCTCCGAGGCAATTTTTTTCTTTCATGCACCTGAGTGCCAACAATTCAAATTGAATGTTTCTTTCGTCCATATTTTGACTGTAGTGAAAAGTGCTTTCAAATTGAGAAAGTTAATGAATTGTTAATTGATCCCAAGATGAGTTTTTCAAACCATAATGAGATTTTGAGAAAATATTTTCAGTACACTTTGAAGAATTCCTTTTATTTAAGGAGAGTTTGTTCTTCCGAGCTTTTGAGAAGTTTATTCCATTCAAAATTGCAATATGCTATAGCTTGCAGGGGAGGTATCTATTTCATTAAAATACAGCCTCTTCAAACCTTACAAAAATGTGTTTTGAGACTATTTACATTCTTCCTTTCCGTTATTCCGAAACTTATGTTGTTTCAAAGTGCTAAGTATATTCTTCTCTAGGTTTGGCAATATTATTTTTAATTTGGTTTCCGTGTCCATTTATCGCACTACTGCGTTTCGTAATTTTTACTCAGTAACCTCCTGTCGTCTTTTCAATAAATTACCTCAATCACTACGAGTAAGAGCTCTTGATTCGCAAAATAAGTTTAGAAACTTCTAAAACATTGGCTATTTCGTTTGGATTTCAGAAGTTTGGATCCTTTTTTTATTGTCCAGATCTCCGTCTCAATTTAACTAAATTTGAATCTTTCTTTTATTTTAGATTATATTGTCTTGTTAATTGCATTTATCTTTACATCATGTTTGTTAATGGATATATATGTATATATACATTTTTTCTGAGGATCACCGCAACCCGTAATCAATGTGGAGTCTAGCTATTTCGAAGTGATATTTGACACTATTTTTTGTTATTACAATATAAAATGTCACTAACCTTTCTCATTTTAATATCTATTTTGTACTATCTTATACGAGTTAAGCTGTATGAAGATGAGATGAGAAATAAATGAATTGAATTGAATTGAAAATGCGACTTGATCATGATGATGACATCTGGAGGACGGACGAAAGTACTGTGGATCATAAGCAATGACAATAACAACAAAACAAAAATGCTCCCCGGTTATCTATACACCACCCTTTCAGTTTACTCAAACTTAATTCCACCTGAGTTTCAAACAAACACCAATCTTTCTTTCTCTCTCACTGTTTACAAACGCCCGTACCTTGAAATAATTTAAGGATATTCATATCCTCTTTGGCGAAAGACAGCTGATTTCCTAAAATATAGCAGAAATGACATAAGAAGGCTTGTTGTGAGCATCCTTGCTGGTCACTGCCAATTACTTTACCACCTAAATAAAATAAGAATTTCAGAGGATATTACCTGCCGCCTATGCCTAGAAGAGAACGAAACTGCAGAACACATACAATGTGAGTGTGTAGCTCTGTGTAGAAGTAGGAGAAGCTTCTTTCTAAAGGAGATAATATCTCCATTAGACCTAAGGAACTCCTTCGCAACCGTAATTATAGCTTTCATAAGGAAAGTTGAAGTACCGCTGCCCTTAATAGTGGTCTCTGGCACAATAGATCTCTCTGGTCGCAGTGCCTACTCGCCATTTGGGCGTGTCCACGCTCCAGTTAAAAAAAAATCCTCTTTGACGCGTGCAAATTATAAAAAAAAAAAGTTTTTATTTTTTCGAATCAAAAATTAATATCAGATCATGATTTATATATTTTTGGATTCAAAATTAAAATTATTGGTACTGCACATTCTTTGGTAAGCTGTCTTTTAATTTTATTGTTGATTCCTAACAATAAAAATCATCATAAAAATCATGATTTGAACTTTTTTCTTTGATTGATTTTTACTTTTAAAAATAGAAGTCGTAGTTTAATTCTTATTTCTGATTATTAAAAATAAAAATCATGATAGGATTTATATTATTGATTTTTATAACAGAAAATTGGAAAATAATTATTACTTCTTCTGAACCCCAAATTCGACAATTTTGATGATTAACAAAGCCAAGGTGAGGCCCATTTTCATCTTAATGAGCCTCACCTCTGAAGATGATTTTTCTTATTTTTAAAAATCAGCTTACACTTGTTGTTGTTCCATAATCTATTCAAAGAACTCTCTTCGCTGTATGTGGTTAGTAGGCTTCAGATCTTGAGTCAATTGCAGATTGTATGCATGAAGACTGAAATCTTTCGTGAGAATACGCTGTAGAGAGCTTCTCGAAATGTCCAATTCTTGACCACGGTGCCGAATTGATGTTACTGGACTCTTAACAACATTCTTACGAACTGCTTCGATGTTCTGTGTTGAAGGACTGCCAGAGTGTCTAAAATCACTAATTGATCCAGTCTCCCTGAATTTTTGAATTAATCTCTTCACAGTTGATGAAGTTAAATCACTATTCCGACCATATTTTGTACGAAAATTGCAAATTGTAGCTGCCAAAGCTTCATTATTATTAAAATATTGCTCAACAATGAAAACACGTTGTTCTTTCGTGTAGCGCTCCACTTTTAATAACCCTTAACTGTCAGCTGTCACGTTTCTTTTTTTTTCTTTTTTTTTTTCGTTGGCAACACTTTACCGCTCAAATGGCGCAAAATTCAAATCTTACGTGAATTTTGGGACATCCTTTGGCCCAATACCGATACTGCCTATATGATTATTAGACTAATTGCGCAAAAGATCGATTGTTGGACGGCTTGTATGGCTTGTATTGTAGCACTGTCCTGCTAGAACCAACGATCATCCGAGTTCATTTCCTCAGTTTCTGGCTAAAAATAATCGGTTATCATGCTTCTGTAAAGCTCTCCGTTGACTGTAACATTGTTGCCATCTTCATCTTCGAAGAAAAATGGTCAAATAATGCCACCATTCCACAAACCACACCAAACAGTCACACGTTCGGCTATCTCGGCTGAGCGCACAGGGCGAACACGAAGTTAACTTGTGTTATTTCTACGAGTAACTTGCCGAAATTTCTTTTCAAAATTCAGCTATTTCGGTAAGTCAGCACTCACTTTGGAAATAAGTTTTCAATATTTCCCAACGTTGTTCAAGCGTAAATCGATTTATTTCGTACCGCGGAAATATAGTACAGTGTTTCTGTCAATTTTATGAGCGCGAAAGAGCTGTCAGTGTCAAAATAGCATGTAATCTAAAAAAAACGATAGATGGCCCACCCGTTAGATGTAAGTAAAAGGGGTCTAAAATAATAATGACGTAAAATTTGACTCTGAATTCAAATTGAATTATAACATATTTTAAGTACTTTCTTAAACATATTCCATTCATATTTCATCTTCCAATATGTTTTTAATGTGGGCGCCGTGGCTCAAGTGGTTAAGTGCGGCATCACTGAGTGGGAGGTTCAAGGTTCGAATCCAAGAGAAAACACAAAAAATAAAAGTCCCTGTATGGGGCTGTTAGCTCCAAAAAATTTATTTATTTAATATGTTTTTAATCTTTCTACAACCTGTAATTTTTTAAATATAGCTCTATTTATTAAAAGATATTAAAATGTTAGCCGTTTTGATCAAGGCTGAAACCTCCATGAAAAATGCTGCGGTAAAAATCCACATTAGGGCGCACTCGTATATTCATTTAACGTGCATCTTTTTTTTTGAAAGAGTTTAGGGTTTAGAGTTTTATTTGAAAGTGTTTAGTTGGACAGTAGATATTACTTTTTATAGCTATCATTTTATCTTAAGTTTGTTAATGCTCAAATAGTTTTCAATAAATTATGAACAGTCAGGAAGCGAATTTTTATTTTTATAGTTTTTCGATTCAATAGCTTTAGAAATAGTGTGCAAGACATACCTTTTATGACAGTTTTTTGATCTTTTTTTCTAAAAAATATTCAAGCAAATTTCTTCGACTTTTACTCTATCCTCTAAAACCTTTTTTCGAAAGTTATGACTGTGTGACAAACAGATAGACATAGATATAACCGACTCTCAACAAAGGAGTACCATTCCTAATTTTGTTCACCTTGTAAATAACAGAACACAAATTTGTATACTTTTTAAATTGATAGTACTCGTATTCACTGTTGTTAGATAATATTTGATATGTTGCTACTTTAGAACGCAGGCATACTCGTACACCTAACCTACATCATCCATTTTCTGTAAAAAAGAAAATAAAATGTCATTTTACCAAGCATCATTTTGGACTTAAATTCGGAGAATAAAAGTACATATTTCCATGAATAATTATTACTATCAGATATCTTCCAAAGGTCGGCATATACGAGTATACACACTTCCATACCCAATTCAAGCAATCAACTTTTCTGAACTTTTAGTTCCCCACGGCTTAAATGGATTCCAAGAAAAATTAAAAATACAAATGCAAATGTTCTTTCTAGACCTTTGAAAGGACAGAGCTCTTTTTTCTCGGGTCCATGGATAGAATTTATTTCATTTCTATTTGTAAAAATGAACATGCATATGTACATACTCGTATATAAATCAAAGTAGATGTTGACCTTTAAAAGATTTCAATCATGTTTAATATTTTCCGACTTGGTCACTCATTAATATGTTAAAGACAGAGAAGGACATGCTTCAAAATTAACTGACACTTTGTATTTTCCTTTGAAATAAATTCTATTGAATTTCGAAAGTTCAACCAACTTTTCAAATTACTGGCAGTTGAATTGGTTGGGAAACCATAGAATTTAATTGAATTTCAATTCAAGACAGGATTCATTACTACGAGTATGCTGTTAAGCTCTATGTAATGCTTCACAGATATTTGAAGGGAAAGAAAGGACATATTCATGTGCTGGAACGTACTTAGTTACATAGAGGGCAAATGATGCTGAATTATAAATGAAATTCCAAAGTTTGTGACCCTTGTACTATTACATTATGGGTGAGGACTCCTTTGTGAAAGGACCATGTTACAATGAGGTTATTTGATTCACAGCTACAAATCGTTTTCCAGTCAACTAGTTTGCAATTACGAGTACTCGTAATCTACCAACGGAATGTCAAAATCTATGAACTGAAACATTTTCGAAAATTATGCAACGCAAAGAGTGTTATAAAATACATAAACAAATATTCACCACTAAAATTGTATTGAATACTGAAATTCGCTCCTCGAAAGATGCGCCACTATACAGAGTCTGGTATCAATTTTACATTAGTGAATGTTTGCTGCTACCAAGCTGTATTTTGTGATTCATGCATCGCTGGAAATGGATATGTTTAAGAGAACTCGCACTAAAGTAGTAAAGGCTATTGTAGAGGAAAACTGTTGTACATATAACATCGGAATTACATGCATCAGTAGCATCATCAAAATAATTGTTGTCTGCTGCAGCCACTTTGTTTATCTAATCCTATAGTGTACATTTGTTTTAGTTGATTAGGTTCCATCATATACAAGATGTATCTCCAAAACTACCTAGTCCTGCCATAAGTTCTGTTACAAGTGCAAACCTTTATAAAAATTAAACAACATAAACATTTGGGGTTAGTATTTATAAAATTTATTTACGAAATAGTAAGTAAGTAAGTAAAGTGGTCGCCTTTTGCTTTAATGCGGGCCCTCAAAGAGTGTGGCCACTGAGCTACAACGGCACACACGGTAAGGACAACGCTGCTGTGGATAAAGCACTTTGGGGTCACTTGCAGGCCATACTCTCCAACACTGACCAGAAGCAATAATCCAAAGGAGTCAAATCCGGGCTTAGGTATCTACGGTATAACTCGGATATAACAAACTCGGTTATAAGGGACACAAGGATATAGCGAATATGGAGAATATGGAAAATTCTGCGAAAGCTAAGCTGCAGGCTGCCGGACGGATCCACGGGTTGTGGATGGTGAAATATTCAAATATTCAAATATACTGGTATTTATTCAAAAGATTGAAAATACAAGTTTATTCTTGGTAATCGATATTGTCCCCTTCAAAATGTTCGCCATTGACTGAAACGCACACATGCCAGCGCTTAATCTAATCTTCCAAACATCTTATATAATCGGATTTTGGTACGAGTACAACCATCAGAGCCGACTTCGATTTTTCTATTATAAGAAATCGCGGTGGCTGTATTCGTATCAAAAACTCTTGAATAAAGATGACATTGTGCGACGGTGCGCTATCGTGGTGCAAAACCAACGAGTTATTTGCCCACAAATCCGGTCTTTTTTGGCGAATTGCTTTCCGCAAACGTCTCATACTCGTAATGTCGAAATAATAAACCTTTTTAACTATCTGATCTTGTGGCAAGAATTCATGATGCACAACACCATTGTAATCCATGAAAACCATGAGCATCCCCTTCTTTTTCGACTGAAAACGACGTGGTTTCTTCGGTCTTGGCTCATTCTGTGTACGCCATACACTCGCCTTATGCCTGGATTGCGTTTCGTACTCATGAACCCACGTCTGGTCTCCAGTAATTATGCGTTTGATGAATGTTGGGTCGAATTCAGCCGCTAAATTCATGTCTTTTTTGCATGAAATTCGAGTACTTTCGGCACCAGCTTTGCAGCATGTCTGAAACCTAAATCTTTAACAAAAATGTCTTGAAAGGATCCGTAAGCAATGGTCAAGTCTTCTGTAAGTTCGCTGATAGTCAATTTGCGGTTTTCGGTCAACATTTCTTTGATATTATTGATGTCTTCGTCGATTTTCGATGTCGACGGCCTACCACTGCGTTCGTCATCCTCGCCGGACTGACGACCACTTTTAAAGCGTTTGTGCCACGCATAAAAGTTTGTGTTCGATAGAACATCGTTACTGAAACACGTTATTGCAAAGTTGATCCCATATTTTACATCGATAACACACACGGAGGCAGATGAACTCTCGACAGTGTACGAGTAGCTTTTACAAATGTCAAGCTACGACGCTAAAATTTGGAGGAAATGTTAATGAGAGATGTGTTTTACGAGTATGTTTTGTGGGTAAATAAGTATCAAGCCATGATCTTCTCCACAGTGTCTGATCCAAAATGGGCGTCTGCGAACAGCGTCTGCTCCGGATTAGAAGCGGCTGAAATTTACAAACACTCCAGCAGGTAGGGTTGATACCGTGTTTTTAATCTGGCAAAATTGATCCTTCTTCTCTAATCTCATTATTCATTGCAACTCTTCCCCTGTCCCCTGTTACTTTTAACAGTGCAGAAGTACAGTTATGTCTTTTTTTCTGAAAAAAAAATTGATTTACGCACAGCAAAGAGATAGTTGTGCGCTGAAGAAAGTTAGAGGCTTGACGGTGAATGGGATTTTCCATAACCTTTTACAGGACGGAAGAATGAATATAGGCCTTCCTGAGCTATGCCTCGTTCCTAAATACAGGAATCTCGTTCGTAGCTTTACAAATTCGAGGAAAAGTGGATGTCATTTAGAAGGAATTGCAAATATGAGTAGCTAATGGAAGTATGTATGGTAAAATAATCTTCACAAAGCATGGATGGATTTCATTTAATGTTAATGATTGCATTTGCAGTGCTAATAAAAATCACGTTTGGCTTGATGAACTTTAGAGTGAACTAGATTTCTCAGCAGACATTCAGGTAATTTGAAAAGTTTCCATTAATTGAAGGAAGAATCGCAATTGTTTTTCAATTTTACTATCTCAATAGTAAACCACGAATTGGAAATATTTACGGCATTTGATTTCATTTTGAGAGGTACATGTTTACTGAGCAAATTTATTTCGTTTTTCTATAATAAATCAACTTGTTCATCACCTGAGGTCGTTTTTCAAAGCTATTCAAGGACTATTTTAAAAATCTAATCAGAATCAGTGGATTTCGTGGACGGATGTCAAAAACCATTTTTATGTTAAGACCTCTAGAAATGATATCCTCTGAGTAAGAAGATTGCATTGCACTTGAATTAATAAACTCAATACTCCACGCCCCGTTTTATTAGAGATGATGTAGAGTATGTGGGATAGGGTATCATACGATCCATTTCAAAAGAATTGTAGCTTTTCTTTATATTTTTCATTTAAAATTCTCGCAACTTGAAAATCGTTTGACTACCTTTTGAGTATTTATTGAAGTGGGAATTTTGCAGAGTGGTTAACCGGAAATTGAAGAGCCTCTCTAAAACCATTTCATTATATGTTGTTCATTTTCTGAAAATGATTAAGTGGAGAAAATGAACACTACAATTATCATAATAAAGAGTAAACTCGGACAAAGTGTTTGTATTTCAACGGTCATTGATGTCATATAAAATTATTGAAATTGCGAACAATAGGAATGATGAATATTATAAACTACTACAGCACTTTTGACAAAAAGGATGAAAGGAAAACAAGTACTGATCAAGGAAAAATTGTTATTGTACAAGTTTTAATCAAAAATAATTCAAAACAACTACTCAAAAGTAACGATATCAATTCAAAACAACTATTTGGTTATCAGCCAATTTTTTCTCAGTCTGCGCACTTTGAAGTCAGAAATTTTACTTTTTTACGATTCCAAAAAAAGCTAATACTCCGTAATACAGACCAGACCCATCGCTATTCTTCGAATTTCTAATAAGTCGTGAAATAAAGGAATATGTCGAACACAAAAAGCTATTAACCCCTTTGCAATCGTGTTTTCGATCAGGACACAGCTGCATAACAGCAGTATTAAAAGTATCTGATGATATTCGATAAGCTTTTGATGAAAATAAAACGACATTGTTGGCATTACTTAACGCTTTCGACTGCGTAAATCCGTCAATTCTTTGTAATAAGCTGTTAACCCAATTTAATTTATCTAGTCCCACTAACAAGCTAATATTCTCGTATCTCACTAATCGTGTCCAAGCTGTTTCGCATAATTCCAATCTGTCTACATTTCGTCCTGTTAATACTGGCATCCCGCAAGGGTCTATACTTGGCCCATTGTTCTTTTCTATGTTCATTAATGATCTCCCAACTGTATTATGCCATTGTAGTTTTCATATATACGCAGACGATGTTCAGCTCTATTTAAGCTTTCCAATTGGAATGGTGGAAGATTCAGTCGCAAGGTTGAATGAGGATCTCCGCTCTGTGATTAGGTGGTCGACTCAGAGTGCACTTACGATTAATCCCCACAAAACCAAAGTCATCCCTTTCTCAAAAAAACAAACCTAATCTTCTTGATTTTCCCAAAGTAAAACTTTTCTCTAAGTGTATTGAATACGTTACCCATGTAAAGAATCTTGGAATAATTTTTGATAGTGACCTTACTTGGAACGACCACATAAACAGTATAGTGTCTAAAATATCTGCATCCCTCAGAGGTCTTTCTATTAGTAACACAATATTACAATTACATTACTGTTCTTGTTGACTCTAATCTAGTATCAAAGTTGTCCCTCAGAATGAATAGGAAAACACACATGATTAACTTAATCAAAATATGTAATGCTTATACCAATTACGAGTACATTACCAATAGTCACAATATGTAAAGGGTGTTTTTTTTTTGGAGCGTATTAAAATTAAATATAAAAATCAATTAAATGGCCATGTTTTTATTTTATTTGACTGAAAAATTGTTGGCTTTTAATTTCAATCATATGACCATCTCAACCATTGTCATTGCCATTGCCAATGGCAATATTGCCCACCAGATGGAAGGCAATGATTGCTTTCCATCGCAAAGGCAATGAATTTGACGTTTCGAAGTTTTCAAAATGGCGGAAAGTGAAATAGAAAAACGTGTGGCAAAAAAAAAACTTTTTTAGAAGAAAATTCTGGCGTAAAAAAAAAATGGCACGCACATGTTTGTTGTTGAATGACATAATTACATTTGACATTTGGATATTGCCAGCAATGAAATGCCCACCTAAATTTTAAATTGCCATTGCCATTGCCATTGCCTAAAATATTGCCTGTAGAGATGCAGTGTTAAAAAGGTCATCCTGTAAGTTCGATTTTTGGCCTGTGCATCGTGAATAGCAATCACAATATTGGCTTCCAAGTAGTCAATATTTGCTGGTTTATCCGCATAAACCAGGGTAGTCGAGAGGTGTCAAATCGCATGATCTCGGAGGTCAATTCACCGGTCCATTTCGCGAAATCACATTTGAGTTGCTGTACGGTACGTAGCGCCATCTTGTTGAAACCACATCTCGTTCGGATCAATGTCATCCATATTTTGAACGAAATTTATATTGAGCATTGTCCGGTAATGATCTCTATTAACCGTAACACGACCTCGTGCATCATTTTTGAAAAAATAAGGGCCACCGCACCAAATTATCCATTTTTTTAAATGTAATGGGATTTTAAGTACCTCTTCAGGATTCTGCTCACTCCAAATGCGGCAATTCTGTTTATTGACATACACGTTAACCTAGAAATGAGCCTCGTTACTGGACACGATTTTTCCGTGAAACGCCCTATAAGTTTGACGAAAAGAACACGAATTTTGGAAATAAATCTCTACGTCACGTAAGCGTTATTGAGGCGTCATTTTTTTCAACTATACTGAACAAAAATGTTACATGCATCTGCCAAATTTGATGGCTGGTTTAACAGTTATCCCTACTGAAAGTTCAATCACTAAAAAGGACACCCTTTACGTAGTAACAGAAATTATATTCAAATAAATCAAATCTCGGGATTGAAGAACCCTAGTCGGCAACCAGGTCATGAATTTTCCGACCTAAAAATCTCTTGCCTTGATCCGTTTGTAAAGAAAAGCTTGTCTGCCTTTTTGAATAGTCTGAAGTTTGTGTATCGTTTAACTGAATTCTTGCTCTATTTGGATAATAATGGTGTTAATAATGTCTGTCATTACCGCTATATAGATGCAGCTTCTGAACATAAAATATTTATGCCTTATAAACAAAATTTAGCACACTTCATTTAAATTGATGAACTCAATTAAGTGCCGTCCTTGAATCCATGGTACGAGTACATCGAGCAAAGTTTTCTCAGTATATGTCCCTGCCTGTTTATGTTTAACCAAGATATGCTCTCGGGCATTATTTTTCTAATAGAATTTTATAACAACACTAAGTTGTATGTTTTTCTTTTCTCTCCCCATTCCAACAGATTCGATGATTATCTGAAATCAGCAGCGATCCTTATTAAGATTCCGACTTCATCCTTTTTTTCGGTTTGGTGTTATTCAAACAAAATCTTGATAAAGCCAAACCGACACAAAATCCTCATCCCTATCTCGCTTAAGTGATATCATTAAATTCACATAAAGAACACAAGGTCCCTTACAACATGTACCCTACAACACTCTGAAATGCGTTACAGTCTGCCAGCTACAACTTGCGTTAGATTGCGACATGTCATTACTCCAAATTACTTCTTATTGAATTTCTATTTATATGTAGATCAGTTTATTTCATTCAGTACACGGTTGTTGTATTCCTGACCCGTGTCGGTTGGTGGAATTGCTTACGCTGCAATGTGCTTAGTTACCGCTGCCTACCCGAAATGAGCACGCACAACAATAATAAAGTTTTCCTCTACTTTCATCGTTCCATTAGGAAGGAAGAAGGCATCTGTTGGGTTTGGTACTCGTAGATATGGACCACTCCGACTACTCGTACTATTACCTACACCATCCCCATCTGTAAATTTTGCTTTTTTTTTTTTTTTTTTGTCGATCTCTGTTAACACATGTGCGAGAGCGTTTTTTATGCGAACCCTACTCGTTCGTATATCCTGAAAGGATTATCGACCATTTTTCAGACAAAGGAAAGCAATGGATACCCGAGCAACCGAGGAAATCAATTTTAAAACTGGTCTCAAATATAAAAAGAAGCTTGGAATGAGTTTGTAATTAAATTTCCCTAGAATTGGATTTGGTAAGTATTTGTGGATCCCTGTTAATATTTTGCCGAATATTACCCACAATAAAAGCTATAACTATGGCCGTTATTGAAATCAAATTAAATTTTCCGAAATGGGGCTGGAGATGGAGGTGGCATATGCTTCCAGTCAAATTACAGGCGGACAAAAAAAAAAAAAAAAGCTATTGCCCTTAGGGAACGTTTTCCCAAATCAGTGCCAGCAGATGGGTGAGGATGGGAAGATGATGTTCTTTAAGGAGTACTTAATTCGATGGATAAGCAGGAAGATGAGCACCGCATGAAAGCTGGTAATGATGATACTCCACTCGGTTTAATGGGAAGAAATTACATACATACTTGTATGTAGGCATGTGCTCCATTCACACCGCACCGGTTTGATGATACGACACGATTATAGCATAGGGTGGCAAAACGGGTAGGGATATCAATCACCAGGATGGGAGACGAATATGTACTCGTATGTGTGGCTTCGGGTGTCAATGGACTAGAATTTATTGGCATCAAGATGAGACTTGTCGTCGTCGAGGGGAGTATTTCGATTAAAGACTGATGCGTTGTAGTAAGAGAACTTTTCTTTTGTCGAAGGGGATGTAGTATTTTGGAAGGATATTGAGTTATAGAGGAAAGACCTGAAGCAATAAATAAGTAATTCGTGTTTAATTTTTGACGATACAGAAAGCTTAAATAATATATTAAACAGTAGGGATGCTTTGAAACATTGATCTCCCCTTTTTTATTGGTGTGGGGAGTTCAAAATGTGACAGACTATGGGAGACATATTCGCCTGAAATTTGATTGATTTCCTGAGACATTCATTCGACCGACGATACTCGTATATGTTAAAGTTGGCATATGGTGTTGGGTTAAACAAAATGTTGAACAGCTGGTTCTGAGACAGCAGTTATAAATTGTCCCTCATTTTTTAAACCTGCCCTAATAGGTTAACCATAATGAAATATTTGTTTGAAGATTATTTCGGCGATATTAGGATACTTGATCAGAAATGCGATTATTAGGACAGCAAAATGGTCGTGACTGTGATTATTTATAAGATTTCCAAACTTAGGTTTTCATCACCGTAAATATGGAGAATTGAAAACGCAAAATCTTATGGATTTCAAAAATGTTTACATTTGTACTGGTTCGGGTTTCAAAAGTCCTATTTATTTTTTATAATTTACGCACGCCAAAGGGGGTTTGAAACTCAGGTGGTATTAAGTTCCACTAAAACCCCAAGGGTGGTATCTAGATAACTGGTGAGCATTTTTATTTTGTTGTCACTGTCATTGCTTATGATTCACAGTATTTTTTTCCGTATTCCTGATATCACGATCAAGTTGCATTTTCAGCCATATAACCACCCCACTGCCAGTATTATACCTTCGTAGTAGAGTTGACATAAGCTTTCCCAATTGATCGACTTTTTATTTATTTCTTGTGTTTTTGACATCAGAATTTGAACCGTGAACCCACAGTGTAACAAGCGATGATGCTACCACAACACCACAACCATCCCCCTCATATATTATATATAGCTATAGCTTCCTAGCTCAAAATTTTAAACCCAGAAACAGATGAAATATTAGATAGATCTCATTATTTCTCTATTTTACAAACTATGTGTAAAAACTAGTATACCCTTTATTGTAGGGTACAAAATTGTGGGAGGTGCAAGTTTGAACTCTAAGATAAGGATTTGGAGATGTTCTTTTGGAATCCTCTGTTCCACAAAATGTAACCAAATGCTCACTAGGTGTATAGCCAGGGAATGCAAACAATGTGCTCAGATGTGTTGTGATAAAACACAAACTCAGCTATTGCACTGACAACAGTGAACGGAGATGACAATTGCACCATGTATAAGGACAGTGATGTTCCAACAGATGGTTTAACGGCCTAAAAATTATGCTTAGATACCCGAAATAGGCAAAGCGCCGACGTTATACCCGCATCATAGTATTAGGAGTAACATCGACATCGTTTGCGAAGTGGAAAATATTCCAAATATCTGGAGTAGACCGCAAAGAGATTTTACGGTCCACAGATTTCTTTTCGCAAATGGGCAACTTGAAGTTTGAATTGCGGTCACCAACTCAAATGGCATAATACCAATATCGTATGAAGATTATGGAAGTTCAGTGCAATCCACAGTCATTTTATTAAAAAGACTTTATACGTTTCCATTGTTTTTAGACCAGGGTGGCCGTGGTGTAGTGGTAACATCATCGCTTGTCACGCAGTTGATTCAAGGTTCGAGTCCTGATATCAAGAATCGTCTATTTATTTCGCATGAAATAAATAAAAAAGTCGATCACTTGCGAAAGCTAAGTCTAAGTCTGTGAAGGCATAACACTGGCAGTAGGGTTGTCATAAGGCTAAAATGCAACTTGATCGTGATTATGACATCAAGAGGACGGAAAAAAATACTGTGAATCATAACCAACGACAATAATAGCGAAAAGAAACAAAATACTCCCCAGTTATCTGGACAGCCACCCTTGGAGTTTACAGAAACTTAATACCACCTGAGTTTCGAACTACACCACTCTGTCTTTCTCTCTGTCTCTTCCTCTTTCCACAAAACGCACGTGTTCTAAAAAAAATTAGTATAAGGGTATTCATATCCCCTTTAACAGGTGCAAATTATAAAAAAAAAAAACTAGAATGATGCCTATCTCTCAACGAGATATCTAAGCAGTTCAACATTCACCTATTCTGGGTGTATGGGTACAGAGACATTTGAGATTATCTCGCTAGGCGTGGCAGTAGTTTACAAAATTTAACCGGAGAAGTAGAATCTCGCCACGCATTTTTGATGATAAAATAAAAACAGATCTTTTTTTTTCTGTAAAACTTTAATTGATTATTTAGAAAACAATATTTAAACAATTTATTCGAAATGGCCGTCATTTGCATTTATACAGGCCTTGAGTATCTCTGGCCACTCATCGATTGCAGCACTCATCCCGTCCGCTTATCCGCTGCAATTTCGCTTCAAGTACTCAATATTTGGGTGTCGTATGAAACAAGTCATCGCCTCTGAAATGGACCACAGCTTATAATCCAAAGGATTAAAGTCTGGACTGCCTGAAGGCCAATCATCTGTTGCTTAGAAGTCCAGCACATTGTTTTGGAGCCACCCTTGTATTGTTTTGCCTTATGAGCTGGCGCATCGTGTTGGAAAGTTCACTGGTTGTTTTCACTCCATTTTTCACTCCATTTTTGCTTTAATTAGGCTGAGAGTACGTGCCTAGTATGTCTTTTAAATGCGTTAAGTCCCAAATCTTAGTTGATTATGCGAGATTCATTTCTAGCGACAAGATTTTCTGCTTTCGCAGCGGTTTCCTATTGATCCTGGCTTTAACAGCTTTGATCACTTGTGAGGTTCTGACAGTGCGAGGACGTCCGGATCTTTGACGATTAGTTAGTCCACCATCCTTAAACAATTTAATAGTTCGATTCACAAAATTCCGGGCGATTGCAAGCGGAAAATATCGCCTCTTTCCATATTACACTTGTGAAAGCCAGTTACCACAAAACACGATTTTCAATATCGCCCCACTCCATACGTATTAACAAATAACTTTTGTGTAAATTTGTTTGCGTAGTATAAATGTCACTCATTGAATAACTGTCAACATAGAATGTTTGTGTTCAATACTGGTTTCACAATGAGTGCGTTTAAACGTGTACCAGTATTTATGACATGACTAGGTATAGGTGGCGCCACCACTAAGTGTCAAATTACAGGACAGATTTGGCTTAAGCTGACATGCCAAAAGGCTTGGTCTCTTGTCAAATGATTTGTGGAGAAGCTGAATGAACGAAGAGGAAGACCAGATAACTTGTTGTCTTCTTTATACTTACTCAGCCATCTGCATTTGAAGGAAGCTTTAATTGGGACCATATTTCTCCATACGAAGGTGTCACCATTGATTCAAATTGAGCTCCAGATAGTTCTGCGGGTACTTTGTTGAGAATACCTAGATTACAATGGATCTATTTCTGGTCTAATTGTATCTGTCAAAATCATTTTGTATAAGGTACTGAAAGCTAATAAAGTATCAGGACTTTACGGCATTCCCGCGGAGCTTTAC
This sequence comes from Pocota personata, assembly GCA_963082735.1. Taxonomy (NCBI): domain Eukaryota; kingdom Metazoa; phylum Arthropoda; class Insecta; order Diptera; family Syrphidae; genus Pocota; species Pocota personata. The sequence continues at coordinate 3,234,528 of OY720430.1, forward strand.
AAACCTCCCCCAACAACACTCGCAAGAACGATTTGAGATACTGATATCTGATTTGGGATACTGGTATCTGGTTAAAGGAATTTTAAATAGATCTCAACAATGCTGCATACAATACCACCAATGTTTGTAGTAGTGGGAAGGAATGTAGAATAGTGACCAAATTTGCACTGTATGGTTTAGTAAGAGTTTGAGAATTTGGGAAGTCCTTGCAGTGAGATGAGACACAGGCATACTCGTACATAATATATGAAAATGACTCTCAAACTCCTTTTTTGTTGCATTTTTGGGAATTCGACTTGTAACTATTGCACCACCTAAAACATGTGTCCACATCATTTTGAACATTCTTTTGTCAAACATTACTTCAAACTAAGAACTTACTATATCCGTAAGAAAGTGTCGACACTCTCAATCCATAGACACCATACTACGAAAGTAAAAATGGATTGCAAATCTACTAACCCAATCTTAAAAATGAGTAGGGCATCCCAAATACAAATGACGTTTGACCCAGTTAAGGAGAAATTCCAGACTTTTTGATTTCAAAGAGAGGTTACAGGAGATAAACACTTTCACGTTGTAGTCGACAAAAGTCCCGCCATAACACGGGGTTACATCTCGAAATTAAAATTCTTCGGATTGTGTTTATTCAATTGATTGCACAATAAATCTTCCAAATACTCGTAAAGAAAATGAACAACAAATAGATTATCCCAAGTATGTGAGTTAACGCCTTTCCTTTCAAAGAAAAAAAAAATGTTACCCATTTTCAAACACAATTTAAGTATATAGATATTTTCTATAGATTCTACTCGTTTTGCCTGCACATGAATACGAAATTGAATTAAATCAGCATTCGAAATAAGCTCATCTATTGGCTCAGAGAAGGTCACTGCTCACTTATTTAACTGCATGGAACCTAATGTAACCATAAAATGTTTTTCTCTGAATTTATTGTGATTCTGTCTAAGGCATTCACAGTGCTACTTAGCCTTGTGAATACCCATATGCTTAAGAGATTTCTCTCAACTTCAATTCCCAAGTATGTACTTTCTTCCATCCATTCGAATTTGGATCAGAGTAGGTATGTGTAATACATGTTGAAATATTATCCAAACATCTACATCTCATGGAAGAGTTGTAGTGAAAAGCGATTGAATAAAATTCCTATTTCGGAGAAAAAATGGAGTGGATAAGATAGATGCCTCATGTTCTTGTAAACAGCTCCATTTGATTAGTTCGAAAGCTAATAACATTCGACAAGTAGTGCTTCACCAAATATGACAAAAAAAAGGTGCAAAAACCTTTAGATAATGTCAGCAATCGAAAGCCATGACAAGCATCTACTAAATCTTGGCAGGGGAAACCTAAAATAAAACTTAATAACTGGAATTTGCAAAAAATTAGATTGTCATCCCCTTGCATTTCATTAAAATCAAATTGATGTCTCATTTTTTTTGATTAAGGTGAACGAGCTGAAGCAACTTTTTGTGTAGCTGCTCTCTGCAGCACGTGTTGTCAATCTGTTACCTATGCAAAAAGTTTTCTACTGTCTAAAAAAAAATACTTGTCGTGCTTGGGAACAAAAAATTACTCTACTTAGGACCGTTCCATGTCGTCGTAAGGATACGGGTATTATTTTTAATTTATCCCGATCCTTCATATTTTCCATGCCACTTAAACCTCACACGTGTTTCATTCAAGCATCGCTGGGTAAAGTGTGTTCTCACTTAACTTATTGCAGAGGTTTACAACAATTTTAGAGCTTTTATGCGCTATAACAACATACGGATTAACATTCATCTTCAAATGGAACTATTTATAATAAAACAAGTTTCAATCAGGAAACACATGTTAATTTCTCGCCATAAGGCTATGGTAACAAAGTTGGGATGTAATAAAACAACACGAGAATAACATCAATGTTTTAAAGGGGGGTACGTGTAAAGGACGAAGTTTCGGATTAGTCGTTGTAGACTTGTAGGGTTACAGTCCTTTTAATGTGTATCGTCAGCACACAGGAAGCCAGTTTTCACAAGTCACGTCGGAAGGGTAGCATAAAATCAACTGACCGTGTCAATTTGGATTAAAAGTGGGGTCTAAAGTTCAACGTTCTAGTGTTATAGTGTTTTGTAGATACATTTTGAAAAGAAAGTTTTTCTTTAAGATTATGAATGATGCATGATTAACTTTAGTTGTTAAACAATCAGATTGCGAGTTTTATGAAATGCAGCTAGCCTGTGGTCGCTAGTAAAGTCAATTAATTCGTATACTAAAATCATGTACCCACTGGAAATGCATTGCTCGGATACATAATTCGAAGAAAAACCGAATCCTCCCTCACTTTGTAGTAGCAAAATATATTCTTCAGTATTCAGTGCTTTCAGGTCTTTCTTGCGGATATTGTCAGCAGTAATTGTCAGTGGGATTTTATTTTTGATTCTAGTGTTAATTCGAACATTCCTGGGTACACAGTTTGCAAAAAAAACACGCTTTATATTTTACTACTGTTAAGGGAGGGTTCCGGTTTTCATCTGTGGCATGTGTTTTTCTTGTGTGTTCCCTTCTACAATATGAATCAAATTCATGAGATCACTGCCAATCGTTTTTGTGTGCACCTATCGATATATTTCCCAAAAAGTATCTGCTTAATTTCGACAACAATAACAGTATTTCTCTATGAAAAGTGCGCATGGCAAACAAGAACAACAACTAACTGGGTATACAGTTTCAGTAACTTTCGATATTACCCACATTATCGCTAACTGGGTATAGCAATTAACTGACTATCGGGCCATGTAATAAATGTAATGTTTTGCCCAGGAATTTAGACAAGAAGAAAGCGATTTCACGCATTTCAATGTAAAATCATTGAATGAATATTTTAACAAATGAAAAAGTGGGACGATGGTATAAACACTAAATTTGTTCGCACCCTCATTCGCTACTAAACCAGTATTGCCAAAAATTACGAAATACAAATTAGGATGTCTTTTGTTTGTGAAATCTAACAGAACTTTTTATAATGTTACAAAGAAACATGACTAATGTCTGCTAATATTGTTGCAGATACGGCATTGCCATATTGAAATACCATACGAATTTTGACTAAAAATTAGAATATTTTTACTATTTTCTAAATGACTTATTAAAAGATATTTATTTATTTTTTTTAATGCATATCAATTTCACTATTCGAATTAAAACAGTTTTCTCAGCTTCATGTTACTGTTGCATTTTATTATTCATCGATTATAGATAGACATACAGACAGGTAGGCGGAGAGAATTGTGAAATCCACTTTTTTCTCGAGATCGATAATTTTCGAGAAAACAATACGTAGGAGAAACTAAAAATAAAAAAATTAAACTCTTCGACATGGTTTCTAAAGAATGGACGGAGTAGAGGTTTACCAGAATAAAAGAAGGCATCAGATCATATAGGGTACTTTTTATAGGCATACCATCATGCAGCAGATCATTTTAAAGGCTCCGAGAAATAGATTCCATAATCGTGTAGTTCATTTCAATTGGACATATAGTTTAATAGTTATTATTAGAAACACTCCATGCATAAGAACTTTTAAAATGAAATTCTTAGCTGGCAGATTGCCTATTACTAAATCATTACGGTAGGTAAATAATGTTTATGTGCATATTGCAGTACAATTTATTCAAAAAGGGCTCCAACGATTTTGATTTCGTATCTGAGGTAAAGTGTATTGTAATGATCACAATAGGCAGTCAGTATACAAACCAACCAACAAACACCAATTAAACATCACTAGTATCAACACTCTACGATCTATATGTAACTAAACCTACACACGACACTAACTACTAGTCTGCACAATTCTTCGCTCACCATCCCACATTCTCCATACCACATCCAATAAAGACAATGATATCGGGAGACTTTTCTTTGATCTGCATCTACGGTCCATCCAAGGCACCTATAGCTACTCTCATCTGATTAAAATTAAAATTTACATTTACTACATTTTACCCCTGGCCTTAGGAACCTTCCGACAGTTTTAGCGACGGCTCGACCAACTCCGACATACCATCGCTTAATGGTTATCTCGCTTGGCTTACCGACAACACCACCAACCATTAGCGCTGAATTAGCAATATATATCTAGCGTATCCGTCATTTCCATCAGCCCCGTCACCCCATCTAAAAGAAAAATCATGAAATCGGTAATTGAAATCTCAATAATTACCACTCGATGCCTTATAACTCGCTCTTCTCATCGACTTAGCGAAGTCGCCTTCGAAAGAAACCTACCCGCAGTATCTTCGTATATACAGTGGAAGAATGAAATATACCCGAAACCGATGGCCAGGAAGCTCACTCTCTTGGGACTTGCTGTGTAGTATTCTTTCCTTCGTACGGATGGCCGAACGAACGACAAACTCACTCATTCCTTGACCGAAAAATCACTCGAAAGATGGAAAACTAGCGGACAAAACATGAAAAGACAAAAAAATACATAGAGCAGTAGCAAAAAAATAAGGCGAAAAAAACAGGAATTGTGACGTTTCAGGTGACAGCAGATGTCAGATCCGGGGTATGTTCAGCGTAATGGTTGATGAGATGCTTCCATTCGACTAGATTGCGGATGTTATATTGAACTGATGGGGAATCATAGAGGCGCTGATAACATCTGAATCATCGAAAAGTGGCAAAGAACGAAATGAACCATTACGAAGGTAACTCTGTGTTCCCTTTGTTACTGTGTTCTATCCGGAGAAATGGGTGAAGACGGCAAGAAAAGTATGGAAAAGCGAAATATTGGGAAAGAAAATTTTCCAATATGGCGGAGAAAATCTTAAAGACTGGAAGGTAATAGGAATTTTCATCCATTTTTTTCTTGGAGTCTTTCCAGGCGCAAGCGGAATTATATGACAGAATGGAAAGATTCGGAGAGGAGAATTTCGGTGGAGAGTTAGAATGATTTGAAAGGAGTGCGTGGGCCACAGAAGAGGGCTTTTTGTTGGTGGATAATTGTCGCTAGCGTAACAAGCGCTAGCATTTATTTGCTTTCTTATGGTTGCGATCGGCAGAACCTCGGAACCAAAATCAGCGTTTTTACTTCGCCCCTTTGGTTTTCTTTTATTTTTCTTTTCGCTTATGATTCTTGACTTACTCCTTCGGCTCAGGGCCGCTGTAACTACACTACCTCTCAGGAAATGTAACAGTATGCGTGTAATAATACTGCGTACCGAGTTTTTCCTAAAAATTCGACTAACTGTATTTTTCTTACTAGTGGACTTGCAAAAATTCGTTCTTTATTGGATTTGGCTAGAACGATTTTGTTTAAAATTGATTTCTAAGTTATTTTCGACATGCGTATGGATATGGCGTTCAAATTTTGGACACGAGGTCAAAGTATTTTTTTTTAGCTTTTAACGCAGTTTACATATACATATATCATTTTCTTTGCTTCTTATCGACTTCGCCTAAATTTGAAATCTGACTAATTTGCAAGTGAACAGCACATATGGAGCAAGTACGTGCGACGCAGACGTGCCCTTTATTTGCACTTGAGATTTCACTCATTTAAGAATGATTGGTACTGCTGATTTGTTAGTATAAAATTGTTTATAATAAATGGACAGAAAGTTCGTCTTCCGCAGATTCAAATCCACAACCTCAAGGGTGAGAATAATTGGTACTTCATCTTAGCCACCTCGTCTACAGCGGTGTTGGTTTTTTAATGTCAAAAGTCATACTTGCCTATACTGCAGACAAGCAGTAACAAAGTCCACTTATAATACAACTGAGCTAGTACTAAGCTACAATCCGATTAGCAAAGATCACAAGTGACAGAAAACTGTTATGTTGAATTATTGACCGAGGAGGAATGCATCCATAGGTAGCTTAGCTCGTTGAGCTTTGGATAAGGTTAATGTTTTTGTTTGGATATAAATTATTTATGGATAAAAATTTAATTGAAAACGTAACGAAATAAGTCTTTAAAATATTTTCCTAAATGTATAATCCTAGATATTATCATGAACAAGTTCTTACACTGTAACAAAATACATAACAGGTTCTTGATCAGCTTAAACTCGTTTGAATAAACGGAGATTCTCTCCTGCCGTAATACTCCTCTGAAATAAAAAAAAAAGCAAAAATCTCGTTAAACTTCATCCTTTACTTCTGCAGCAGAGGATATTCTTTCGCAAGAAATAAACACAAACTTTGTCTGTCTATCGGTTGTTTTTATGCATTTTATGCTCAGGTGTTAAACCTCAAAAAAATGTAAATTTGTTGCAAAATCGAACAGTAAAAATGATTAACGACTCCAGAACATATTCCAAAGTTGTCACCCTATAAATCTTTCTTTGCATACAAAAATACACTGACATTTCAATAAAAAGAAAAATATGTCACTGAAACATTTCTCAAAAGTTTCCACACTGTCGACAAACTCAATTTAGTAAAAGGATGTACCCAGGGGCCGAAATGTCCTCCCACCTCATTTACAAAAGTAAACAAAAACGTTAAAATTTATTGTGCATGTAATCCAGTCATAACATTAGCCTATAAAACATTGGCACACTTTCAACTTTGCCAATAAATTGTTAAGGCCTACAGTCTTGCTGGCTCTGGAAAATTTTTGTCATTCTATTCGCCCCCCGTATGTGCCAAAAAGCGTAAATTGATTGAAATATAAATTTTACTGACACTGTCGCAAAAAAAAAAAAAAAATATACTAGAACATCGTAAAGGTGGAGACTTTCAAAATAACTGCATTAAAAAAGATTTTCATCTCAAGTCCGCAATTCAAATTTAAAAGATTCACTAAAAGTTAGAGACAAAGTGTAGTTCTTTGGCTTGAACGTACATCCTGCAATTTTCTACATCAATTCGTTTAATTAATTTATCAAGGGTTTGCTATTTTTTTGTTGAGTTTCTATAGTTAAAGTGACTAATTGGATGTAGTTGCTCACGAAGCATGATACTTTATGCACAAGTGGATGGTACAAGTAGTTTTGGAGGAAAATAGTGCCTGCAGTACAGAAATGTTTTTTCCTGAAATTATGATTACTCGTATGTTAAGCAGAAGAAAATAATCAATCTTCTCATCTAAGTGAAATCTTAGAAGTTTTTGATGGTTGTTTTAAGTTGCTGTTAAATGAGGGGTTGATGCTGAAGAATTGACTGAAGTTGGGTCAACATGAAAGCAACAAACGATTTATATCTTCATGATACTAGGGGCGGCTTAAGGCATTAAGTGACAAAAGAGATCAATATAATCTCCCTCGAATGAAATGCATTTCTCACATTACGCATACAGTTCCTTAATACCACCAAAAAAATATTCCTTTTCCTTGCCTTCAAAATGACTTCCAACGGCCGCCTTGATCTCGTTCTCATCTGTAAATCTCCAGCCTAATAACTCGTTTTTCAAATTGAAAAAAGGAAAAGTCGCTCGGGGCCAAGACTAGGCTGTAGGGTGGGTGGTCTATTGTTGAAAACCTGTGGCCTGTCTGGAAACAAGTACCGTGTGAACAGGCGCATTATTCTGTAAAACCAACTATCTGTGCCTGAGTTTTTCCACGTCGCTTCCGTAAGACCGCTTCTCGTGCCTGAGTCTATAAATTTGTGTAATATTGACCATTCATCGTAGTCCCCTTTGGCAAGTAACCAATCAGCAAATACCTTCGCTGTCCCAAGAAACAGTCGCCATAAACTTCGATGCCGACTTTTCCATCTTGAATTTCTTCGGCGGCCTCTCCCCTTTTTCAATCCACTGCATAGACTCTTGTTTGGACTCCGAATCGTATTGGCGAGGTCAAGTTTCATCTATAGTTACGATGCGGTTGCAATTTCGTCGAGATTGTCCCCGGCTAACTCCAAAAAATCCATTCTTTGCTGATGTGCAGCTCGTCTGCTATCTGCGACATTTTTACTCTTCGGTCGGCCAGAACTAAATTTTAAACTTTTCCGACGTTTTCTTCAGTGACTACTGACACAGGATGCCCTGGGTGGTGGTCCTCTTCACAGCTCTCTCACCGTTGGTGAAATAAGTGAACCCATTTTTTGACCAAAGTATACAAAGCCCAGAATCCCGAAGAGTCGATGACATGTCTTCGAAAATGTCTTTGATCTTTAGATGGTGCTCAAAATTGCGAGAATTTCCGTTTTCGACTGACACGGCGGTGTTTATCCTACCACAGATAATAACAAAATGATATTTATACTAACAGATTATAGTGCCGCAGTTAGTGCTATCACAAATGAGAAGATGACTCGTTGTTGAATATCTCAGGCCGCGAGCTTATCAGATGCCCCCAGTAGATAATGGTGTAGATAGTTCATGCTAGAGACCTCTCTAGTTGCAGAGCTGGCGAAGTAAGTAATGAATTAACGAGGTTTCGCAACAAAGAAGCACCATCTCTTCTGAGATTCTCTGAGGAATTATAAGTCGTCCAACAATTACTTCACAACTTTGGACGAACTGACATATTTAATCAACTGAATAACAAAAAGTTAAAGTTCACAACATCATCCTAAAGCATGTAGCGGGCGATATCATACAGCAATATTGCGTTGTATTAAATAATTTTTTAAACAATTGCTACTTCCCGATTAGAAGACATCGAAGGTTTTTTCAATAATAAAAAAGAAGAAGGATCCTTCTAATACCTCTAACTGTAGGTCAATTAGTCTCCTGTCCAATATCAGGAGGAAGATTTTTGAAGTAGTCGTTAGTAAGTCAATTTTGTTCGCACGCGAAAATGGTTCAAAAGAACCATTCGGCGGTGCATACTTTTACAAAAGTGATTTCAGACGTTAATTGGGTTTAGAGAAGGCCTATTTACAAAAGTTGCCCTCTTGGAGTTTTGCTCATTTATGCAATGGATTATAGAAAATGTTGCGTTGGACTCTTCGTGGACATCCCCAGAGCTTTCGACTTGGTCTTCTTAAGAAATTATATTGCGTAGATTTTCGTAGCTTTGTACATAATAGGTTTGAGTTCTACTTGAAGAATAGAACCCAAAAAGTCAAAATAGATGATTTTGTTAGTACGAGTACCTTGAAAACTTTGAACTTAGGTGTGCCACAAGGATCAGATATTGGTCCCGTACTGTTTCTAATCTATATAAATTTATTATTGAGTTAACCATTTATTAGAAAAGTTGCAGCCTCAAGATCATCAGCTAAATTACATACCGCTCAGATAATCATTTCAACTTAATTTCTGATAAAAATCATAATGTTCACCTTCTAAGTTTACTGTTTATGCCAACACAAGCTAGTTGTCAGTCTAAATATGCAAGAGTCTCCTGACTTTGAAATCTACTTTCATGCAAAAAATTATGATAGCTCCAACGTATCAAATTTTGTAAGACGAATTGTTTTAAAATTGAATTAATAAAGCAGTTTAAATATTTAGTACTACGAGTATTGACCAAAATATGAGCTAGTCCGACATATTTTAATTTTAAAACAATATCTGCGATCTGTAGTCCGAAGCTTCTATCGTCTCAGAAAATTCAGTGATAATAAAACCTTAAAAACGGTATATTTCAGAATATTTGAATCAAAGTTACATTATGGTATAAGTTGCTAGGAGGGTGCCATTCATTCAGAAAATGATGTGGAGCAAATCGTTTAGCCCGTTCTATGATTTTGTTTAGAACATTGAAAATTCTACTACTAAAATGTTTGTACTATTTTAAAGTTTTTAAACATTTTTTATGCAATTTCAATTAATGTTGTGGTCATGGCTACTTTTCGTACCGCTTTATTCAAAAACTTTTGAGTCCTGTACATTTTTTAATAGGCTTCCTTTGAATATTCGAGTCAATTCTTGGGAAAAGTTAAAATAAGGCTTCTTGGTTTTGATCATAAAGTTTTGCTACCCTATGTTATTTAAATTCAAATATTGTTTAATTTTTTCTACATTTTCATCACTTACCTTTTCTTTTTTCTTCTCTTTTATTTTGTAAAAAAATGTTTTTTGTTTGTAAATGAATTGAATACTGTTCACTCCACATTTGAAGATATTTTTATAAGAAATGACATTAGCATTGTCTACCAAACCTATTCTTAATTTGAATATTGTTGTAGTAAATTAAATAATAAAAATAAAAACAAAAAATCTAAACGCCAACCGGTCCATCTAGATGATATCGAAAAAGCCTTTGACACGATTAGGATCAACGGGTATACAAATTACTTTGAAATTAATTTCCGTATCATCTTATAAAGGATTACATCTATGGTGTACGAGAAGAAATTCGTGGTAACAGATAAACAATACACGACGACTAAAATGTTTAATGTCATCAATGGTTTTCCACAAGGCACAGTAGTAGCACCGCTCCTCTTTAACATCTAAGTATTTTTCTGAAATGCTATTTTTTTTTTTTTTTTTGCGGGGCAGGTTCACCCTACTGGATGACTCAGGCTCAAAACAGGTCCACCGCCACTGCCATCGTACAACCAGGCAGAGGACCCCATTTTAATGTGTTTTTTCGTCTTTTGGAAAAAGACGAGTAGACGATTCAGTGATGAAGAGCTTAGGTCACCAGCATTCACCACATATGAATTACATATGTAGTAAATGTTCCGCAGTATTATCGCCCTGTCCACAGGAGTAGCAGACAGTTGTAGCGTTCAAACCTAGCACATGGAGGTGCTTGGCAAAGGCGAAGTGGCCCGTATGTCAGTAAGTTGCTTGTAGTCTTTTCTGCTAAGAGATTTGCAAGAAAGCTGCGGATTTCTTACAGACGACTGGAACTATTCTTTTAGTTTGCCTACATCCTGGAGAATTATGCCACTTTCGATTGTGTCAGCCGAGGCAGACCATTCTTTGGAGTTTGACGAAAACAGCAGTAACGTAAGAGCTTATTCCATCAAACAACTGATTTTCCTTGGCGACAAGCCCCATGTCTTGCTGAAAACATCTTTGCATTGCCAGAAGACTGACAGAGCTTTGAAAGTCTTCACCTCGACATGTTTCGTCCAGAGAAGTTTACTATCTAAGATTACTCCTAAATATTTGGCTTCCTTGGAGAGTTGGATAGTGACGCCTTTTGGCACTGGCTGAGTCAAACCAGTCAATTTCCTCCTTCTTGTAAAGAGAACCACCTCGGTTTTGAGAGAATTAACTGAAATACTGATAATATTCGGTAATTCGCTAGTGTTTGCTGACGACGTTATTCTGTATTCAATTTTAATAAACTCCCAGGCATTCTGCTCAAAATGGAAGCTCAGTATTAGCCATATAAAATGTGGAAACTGATCTAATGGCCTTCGCATAGAGTCAAAGGATGTTGTGAAGTATTTATGTGTTCATTTGGGCAAATTTGTGTACTACAATGAGCACATAAATATGCAGTTGCTAAAGGCAAGTGCGGCATTTATGCCTTTCAAAAGCCTTTTCTACTTCAACTGTTTGAGATCCGATGTGAATGTCATTTGTTAACAAGCTTTCGTCCGTCCAATTCTCCGATGTACAGAAGCGCACATTTCGACTTTCGGCATTACGTCTCTACTAAACTATTGGATACTTACGGTGTGTCCAGTATCGACGATGTATGGATCGTATGAGGAATCATATTGAGCGGTCAGCTAATGTTACTGAGAACGAACTTGTATCGGACTTGTTTTACCCTAACCCTGGGTATTTCAGAAATACTGTGAAGGATGGCTATATACCACCTGAGGCATTCTTGCATCTGGATGCACATGGTTATTTATCAGACTCGATGAACCACCTTGCTAGAAGGGCGACAGATAAATGTATCCTCTATGACGCGAACGACTCGAGTCGTGGAAATACTGACTTAAGATACTGCGTAATCATACCTGAAAAGATTACAATTGGCAGAATTAGTGGTAGCTCGAATGAGTTTTGACTAAGTAGAGCTAGGCCCTGACATGTGAGTTTTTGCCCACCGATGAAATGGTTGAGTGAATGATACCATTATCGTCCACGAGCCCATGGTATCAACGGACTGGAGATCACATGTCAGAGCCCATCCCTAGCCCTAGGTTAAAGTTAAGTTTGTTTTAGTTATTTTATTACCCAGGTTAATTTTTAAGGAAAAAGATTTTGCCACATTTTCCCTTAAAAAAAAATATGTAAAAATTTCAATCCGAGAAAAGAAAAATATAGGACTAAAATATTATAAATATGTACTCGTATGATCTTATAAAAATCTTGGTAACAGTATTGAGAGCCATTGATGTAATTTACTTTAAGACATAATTATTGCTGTAGTTTTCAGTTTATTTTTAACAATGAAATATGTTACAGCATAAGTGGATAAATAAAAGAAAAAAAAAAAAAACAATTTCTAATTTCAGGCCAAGAAATTTGTTTGGATGGCATTCAAACAAATCCCTAACGTTTTCAAACTGGGGGGGTCAGGAGTCAAGGAAATTATTGTCTTAAATTTTATTGGTGAACTCTTATTTAAATACTACCTTGCGTATAAATAAATAAAACTTAAGTTATATTCTGCTTTCATGACTCGCTTACAGACCAGAATGGCTGTTGGCTTGATCAGAAAACTGCTAAAATTTGATAGTTGGACCAGTAACACAAGGACCTGTGTTACGTTTATTATTTATTTATTCACTTTAAACAAAATACGAGATGAGTAAGCACACCGAAATCTTATAAACCCTTACGTGACTCGAAAGGAGGCGAAAAGGATTTATTTTCACAGCAGTTAATTCGACTTTACCTCCAATATTTTAGCAATGTACAGTTCGCGATGTTTGGTTCGAGCTAGGGCTTGAAATCCACAAAGGAAGTGTATAAGAGTTTCCTTCTCATTTTCTTCTTTGCAACTGCGGCAATGTGTATTTTAAAGGATACTACCTCCGATAGGTACTGCGAAATCTGGTTAACTTTCAGTACTCTTACGTTGTTGATGATGGTGTCACTTCTAGTGAAGCAAGTAAAGGATTTTTCAATAGGGACATAACAATTTTGTATTTTAATACAAACGCATCCTTAAACTTCTTTTATGATCTGTCAATGTCGATACGTCGGCTAAGGTTTACGTTTTTATTATGCTGAGGTTCATTACCGAGCAACATTTGGAAAATATTAAAAGTTACTACCGAAATTCTGAGTCAGTGGTCGCAACTTTAAGAGCGCTTACTACAATTTTCGGTCGCAATAATCGTCCCACCAGACAGGCTGTGCATACTATAGTGGATACATTCGAGTCAACATATTCACTATTAGATGTTCCTATGCCAGTGAGACAACACATCGGTCGAAGTGTCGAAAATATCGCATCCGTAAGTGCTTCAGTTCAAAATGAGCCAGATCAGTCTATTTCACGCCCTTCACAGGAATTCGGAATCTCTCAGTCCACATTGTGGCGAATTTTGTGTAAAGATCTTGGCCTACACCCTTAGAAGATCAAATTAACTCAAGAAGCACCGAAACTTTTCCGATCGGGCTCTGCAAAAGTTTGGTGTGAATTTCATGCCGGAGGTGTGATTGGACCGTATTTTTTCATCGATAAATATGATCGCCATGTTACGGTCAATGGAATTCGTTATCGGGCCATGTTGGAAGACTATTTTTTGCCAGAATTGTATGGACTTGATATCAGTGATCTGTGGTTACAACAAGATGGTGCCACATGCCACGCAGCTGACCAAACAATTGATCAATATAAGGGGAAGTTCGGTAATCGTATAATCTCGAGAAATAGTTCGGTTGAATGGCCAGATCGCTCATGCGATCTAACGCCGATAGATTTCTTTTTAGGGGATTACGTTAAGTCATTGGTTTATGCCAACAAGCCAACAACGTTAGATGAGCTCAAGAACAATATCGAAAATTGCCAACGTTCCGGCCGATATGTGTGGAAGAGTGATGGAAAATTGGTCCCAAAGAATCGATCATTGCAAACGTGCTCGCAGTGGTCATAAGAACGAGATTGAATTAAACTTAACATGTGTACTACAACTAGAATAAATTTCAGCTCGATATCTCAATTGTTCTGTGTTTTATTTAAATACAAATGCAGGACACTAGCAGAGTCTGGCAGGGAATATCTGTATTTAGTGATACCGACCCTATGTTTCTTCTTTGAACTTCTTTGAACTATCGTCGGCAGTATTGATGAGTCCATATTTTTCATCACTCACCATGCTTCCATTCCGTTCTGTTGGGGATATCCAGAGCGAAAACTTTCCTAAAATTGAGTCTATTGATGAGGTAGTCAGTTGGAGATAGAGCCATCAGTTCTCGTGGTAAACAGTTCTGTGAACGTGGCTGTGACTACACGGCTTACATATTTTTACATCCACCTCGAATTCGGAACTCTCGAACGAGTAAATTAGCACAGCGTCCTCGACCTAGGCACCATTGTGCTGCAACATTCATAAAGTCATCTTTGGTTGAAGCCTCATTTGTTGCCAAGTTCTGCATTTAGATTATAGTCAAACTTTGATCGAGAATAAGGTAAGCAGCTCAGAAGGATTGCGAGAGTCGCCGTCCGTTCAACCGCTGAAGGATAAAGGCAGGTATTTTGCTTAACTCCAAGTTTCCAACTTATTACTCGTATATCTGTTTACTTGGCATATTGTCCTCTGTGAATTTGCCTATCTACTTACAAAAAAACACTGTTTTAACCCAAACCACATATATGATACTATTCTAACTCTTTAACAGAATAAGGGCAGAGGAAAATAATTAGTGCATTTAAAGTCAATTTTTATTTATAAGTCAAATATTTCATAAAATTCTCACAGCTTAAGTGTTTTATTTTCGAAATTTCGCACTAAAAATCCATCCCTTATACGTTCTTTACTAAAATATTTTCATTAAAATTACCCAAGATAGTACTTACAAGTACAAGTACCTATCTGCAACCGACTCTAAGATAGAAGAGAGCTTCCTCCCTCTGAACTCCCTCCCTAGCTACGTGCCTACTGCAGACACTATCCTGTTGCAATGTAAACGATTTCATTGTCAAGAAAAGGGGTTTATTTTCATACATGTTTTGCAATTCTAGAGAACTTTCTCGACTGTTTTTGTATCAGTTAACTTTGATGTTCAGTTTCTTACGTAGAATAAGTTGTTAAAAACTTT
The DNA here is from genome assembly GCA_963082735.1 of Pocota personata. NCBI lineage: Eukaryota > Metazoa > Arthropoda > Insecta > Diptera > Syrphidae > Pocota > Pocota personata. Next base: position 3,249,613 of record OY720430.1, read on the forward strand.
TGAATTGGCTCACCATCTGTTTTGAATTATTACCCTGTTGTTTGGTTTACAGTTCTTATTTTTGATGAGATAAAAAATATACTGAAAACTTTGGAAAACTTTGGAAAACTTTCTATTTCATTCAAATAAAATGCGTCTAGGATTTATTCGAATTGAAATGCTGTGACAGAGACATATACAAAGCAGAAAGAGACATTCACTTTCAACCTTGGACAATCTGAAAGTGATTATAAGAGGTTACACTTCTCTCATCTGTCACTTCTCTCACCTGTCACTTCTCTCACATGTCACATTTCCAAATCCCGAAACACTCAGACTCGATTTTCGATCCATTGTACTACCAGGCAGAAGTGCCCACAGACCGTGTTGGAATTGAGGTTTCTTACCATTTGTGTGCGCCACCTTATGTGAAGTTTTCATTTACCGCATCATTGGTCTGAGACAAATTTGAAGACTATCCGGAGCGCTGATGTCCATTCGCTCTACATGTCCTAGCCATCTCAGGCTAGGTCGAAGTTGTGGAACAAATGGTATAGTTCACTGTTCTTTTCCTCCATTTCCAGTCGATACCAAGTATGTTTTAGTATACCTTTGATAACGTCCAGCTCTATTGGAGGACTGAGATGATGAGGGTCTTATATAAAGTTACCTTGGTTGTACATGAGAGGGCTTCGCCTAATAAGCCCAAAGAAATAGCGGTTGTTAAGAGTGGTCCTCCATTTAATCTCTGAGCTGGTGTCATGGTTTGAATTTACAGCGCAGCATAGGTAAACAAAGTGCTTAATTCAAAATTGCAGCTGCTTTTTGGGACGTTCCGTCCAAGTCATCGATGTTGACGAAAGCACTGACAGATCACTGACAGATGTTGACGAAAGCACTGACAGATCACTGACAGATGTTGATAAAAGCTCTAACAGATCACTGACAGATGTTGACAAAAGCACTGACAGATCACTGCGTTCTTGCAATTATGTCAATGTCGTCAGTAGTAGTTGAAAAGATCGTACCCCTGATGTTAGCTTAAGAATTTAGTACAATCATTCAAGTATCATGTCAAATAAATCACATGACATCGAGTCAACTTGTTATAGTCCGACCTTGTCAAAACTAGATATGGCTCTGTATAGCTTATCTCTATAGAAATGAAAATGTTGTGAGTATCGATTTGTAGCTCCTGGGTTTTTTGCTAGATCTGCCGCTATGCGAAAATCTGATCCATGGTGCACTCTCTTTGTCTAAATCCATATTGATACGGATCAGGTTGTTGACAACAGGTTGTTGCGTGATGTTGAGGAGACTAATACCTCTATAGTTGGTGCAGTTCAGAGGTTCTCCTTTCTTGAGAATTAAGGTATAATCATTAGTTGGGTTTAAACATCTCTGCTACCTCTGCTTAAAAATACATCTAAACGTGTGTACGCACACTATACGCAGTGTTGCCTGCGCACAAAGCCTGAATAAAACGATTGCTGAAATATGTAAAAGTCCCAACTCCTGTGGATATGGATTTTCTAACGCGGGTCAATCCACCAAACTTTCTAAACTGAAATATAGGCAAAAGAGGAATTCGTATAATCAATCGATCCCTCCGGAATATCCGCCGGCATGTATTCGATGCATGATATGTGTGAAAAGGTGTAAGGCTGGGTGCATATAAACGACTCCTAAATCGGTCGATTATGCTCGGTCAATAGTCGTAAATGAATCAATTTTATAATCGCCTAGTTGAAATCAATGCGCATGATAGAGTCGGCCGATCTGATAGTACAAAAATTAGTTTTACAGAAATAAATAGTACTTACTTTGCTTATTCACATCCGAGTTCACCAAAACCGGGGCCTCTACCAGGAGAATAAGGATTTCCGAGTCAATTCCGACTATTATCCTTAACGAAAGGTGTAACGTCTCAATTCAGTCAGTCGGCCGACTGAATAATTTATCTGTGCGCGATCTATGATTGAAAAACATTGACTTTGGGCACTTGGCTGACTGTGATTGGATTGGAAATCTGTGTTTTGGAACAGATTTCAAAATCGGTTGGTTTTGGTATCGTTCATCCGTGCTTTCAAGTATAAAACTAAAATTGTTAATACCCGATTGTAGGACCGGTCGATTGAAATATTGGCCATGGGATATGATAAATGACAAAGTTTTCATAGAATTCACTTGATCTAAACTCTTTTAGGCTTAAAATAGAAATTTTAAGAGCCGGCACATGATCACAGATTATTTTTTAACTAATTTGCGAACATATCCATCACACACAGGATGGGGCGATTCTGCATACCGCTCGAACCTCCATGAACTTGCTGCGTTAACATTTCCCACGAAAACTAGTCAGCTGCTTTAGAGACACCTCGTAACCACTGGGGTCTCCAGAGTTAACCCCCATGCATTTTTTCCTATGGGGGTACATCAAAAGTAAAGTCTACGCTAATAAGCCGCTGTCTGTCACGGAGCTGAAGGAAAATATCCGCTGTAAAATTCACGACATTCAGCCAAGCATGGTGCAGCACGTGGCACGAAACACGGCGGTCCGCTTCCAACAGTATGTGCGACTAAATGGACGGCATTTGGACGATATTATTTTCAAAAAATAGAATCCCCATTCTTTCTCTTTATGTTAACTTCACATAGAGCAGCGGGTTAAGAAAGCAATTGTGGCTTTCTATGCCTGCAGCAGAACATTCAGCAAAAAATAGTGTCTCCAGCCAAAGATGACCCTATGGATATACACAGCCGTTATGTGTCCAATTCTCACCTGTAGCGCCATAGTATGGTGGCCCGCCTTACATAAGAAATATAATATCAACAGAATCAAAAAAGTACAAAGATCGGCGTGTATAGGCATCTCAGGAGCAATGAGATCTTGCCCAATAGATGATCTAAGTGTGATTCTGCATCTGATCCCCCTTGAACTCCATATTAAATTTTCAGCTATATGCAGTGCAGTCCAGCTCAGGGAAACTGGGTGCTGGACAGCAAAGCCATATGGCCACTGTAAGGCCCTGGAGACGATACCAAATGAATTGGTGACATCTTCGATCGATTACAGGACTCCTACGCTCGACTTCAGCAAACCTTTTCAGTAAAGGAATGGTAATCAATGACTTTGATATCTGTATATATACGGATGTCGGAATAGCTGAATATATCTAAATCCTTCCGTCTCCCAGACTCTGCTAGTGTCTCTCAAGCAGAGCTTCTTGCGATTCTGGAAGCCTGCCGCATGCTAAAAAATCTCCCAACGTCAAACCTAAATGTAGGTATCTTTTCTGATAGCCAAGCCGCAATCAAGGCCATTGATTTAGTTACTATATCCTCAAAACTGTTAGAGCAATGCCGGTTTGAAATAAATGAACAAAGTGTCCATTGTGGAATTACCCTCATATGGGTCCCAGGACACAGTAATTATGAGGGTAACGAGCAAGTAGACGAGCTAGCTCCCTAGTGGAAAGAGTCAATATTCCGATAGGCAATTTACACCTTCACTTCCTCCAGCTAGCCAATCTCGGGTGAAACGACCTTACCAGGTGTGCCATATAAAGAAAGACATGGCCCAACTTCAACAGACCCAAATCAAACGAGCTACTAGGCAGATTAAGGCCTGATATTGCCAGAATTGTAGCCATTATTACAGTCCACTGGCCTATAGGGGACCACGCGGGCAAGCTTGGCATTTCTCACAACACTTTCTGTCGCAGCTGCAAAGACAACAACGAGAGGGAAACTCTTTTACATTTTCTTTGCAGTTGCCCTGCCCTAACAAGGACCAGACAACGCACATTAGGTAAACCCTTCTTTGACGATTTCAGAGAGATAGCCTCTAAACAGATTGAAGAACTAATCCTGTTTTTGAACTCCACGAGCTGGGTTTAATTATATCCTTCTATCTCCAATAACACACGCAAACAAGAGTTTTTGTGTTTGATCAAAACGGCGCACTTAGCGCTTACGAGTATTTGGTTCTTTTTCGAACCACCACTTTACATAAGTACCTGTATGTTAAACTAAATAATAAAACAATGTGTATCATTGTTTTTATTTCATTCAGGTTTAAAAATATAAATCTGCCACCGGACATCCTGTATATTTGTGATCAGCAAAGTCAATCTACCCATATCCGTCACCACTTTGTGACCCTTGCATTTTGTGTAAATAGAAAGATAGAATTTGGTGCATGAAAAAATTTCGAATGTAAAAATCCTCTCACAGACACGCCCACTTTAAGAAAAAGTACCTCCTCTCAATATTTTTACTAAAAACTGAAAAATAGACGTTGCTACTTTCTGCAATGCGTCCATACATTGTGCAGGGCAACGCCCAAATTTCGGGAGCATCTTCTTAAAAAAAGAAAACAATATTTTGCTTCCCCAAAACTATTTTTGGTAATCGTTAAGTCCTTATTTCACCAGAATCAATGACCTTTAATTACAAAAAGCGACAGCAACGCCCACTTTTTTCTACAGAAAAGTCTTAGTAATAAATTAGATGTTCTCTTAAAAATCGCAAGAAAATCCTTTGAGTAGAAAGACGTCATTGCATTTGAATCAAAAAGGTTACTACTCCACATCCACTTTATTAGGGATGCGTTGGAAGATAAGAACTCAACTTTTAGCTAAAAGTCATCTCTAAATTGTTTTATTTCTAAGGGTCTTTATGAATTACTGGAAATATGATTTCCAAGAAAAAACCCTTTCACTTGCAGTGCAGCTTAATATTTGTATTTACATGCCTCATTCGTAGAACATCAACTTTATTACGCTCGTATACATTTCATCTTCAAAGTTAAGTACGGCAGAGAAATTTTATTGTTAAATTTAAAATTGTATACAATTTCCCCTGAAAGGTTTTTACTACTTCTATTATTATTCATCATGAGAATTCTCTTTCAAATTGGGGCTACCTAAATAATTCATAATGCGGAAAAGTAAAAGGCCCCTTTATGGCCAACGAAAATGTGCATTCGTCTTCTGTTCATTCTCGTAACATCCTTCAATTTGAGAGAACGAGTATATTAAACCTCCTCTATGATAACTTATTGTTCGTACAGCGACCATACCCAATTACATTCGTGGATGCGAGAAGCAACTTTACAAATTATTCTTTCAGGCGCCATTTGACTAGCGCATAAAACACACTGTATCCAATGGTTTGAGAGAGAAATAGGACCCTGCTGGTTAATTTTCTATTTCCTTTGCCAAGTCAGTAAATCGTTGCTACCTTTGCACGTGCCTTCCAGAAAATCAAAGAAATAAACAATATTGGGAAATATTATGGCGTCACGCTGGTCTCAATTAGACGCATGTGGGCTGCTTGCTTGCACGAGCAGTGGAGTATCAGACGGATGGACTATGATAAGTGGCAACCTATTTCGTGCGATTATCCTTGGATAACATATCCTTTTTTGGGGCGATATGTCTGCAAAAGGCAATTTTGTCAATCTAGCTACGGAGGCGTATGAGTACTTTTTCTCGTAATTTATTGCCATAATATTGGCGAACACACACAGCTGGAGAGGATTCATTATGGTTAACTCTGTGTGAAAACTAAAAATAAATGGACATTCTACCATGGTGTCCGGCTAGTTCTCTTAGGATGAATGGGTTATAATGATGACTTATGTTTCTTTTTTGGGCAACGTAGTGCGAGAGATTTCCGAGAGTGAAGGGGAATAATTGAGCCATTACGGTTGGGAAATGTGAAGCACGACAGGAAGTACGAATATGTGCTCCCAAAGGCATTAAGGGTTTCCTTTTTCCTTGCGTCATATGGAGCAAAGAAAGGACGAAATTCTATTTTGTTTCTGTGTTGCCTAGTGCATACGAGTATGTGCGTAGGTTTCATTTTCTTTATCAACAATTATGAAAGGGGCCAACTTCCCCAAAGAAAATTGCTCATCCGTCTCCAAGTATTGGTAAAAGCTTTCTCAAGTATGCAATTCTAAGAATGTCATAACGTTCGCATCACATTTAGTTTCCACACAAAGGCAAACAAAAATAATTCTTCCGCCAACGGCCTGTTGCTCCTCAAATACCAGCCATTTATCTCACCTGTGATTGAGTGCTGCTATACGAAACTTTGCTACAAAGGCATACGATGCCACATCTTGTGGGGAAATTCTTCATAACCATGAAGTACCACAATGATAATCCTTGTTCAAGTTGGTCAACAATGTTGTCGTTGACTTTTCTTCACAAATAAAACTAAAGACTTGGGAAAAAAAAGGGGGCATCCAATCCTCTCCTTCGTATTTACGGTTATAAAGAAATGCCTGTAGTATGCTCTTGAGACTTAAAAGCCGTAACAGCTAAATGCTTTGTGGTGTGAGACGTAAGATATTTGTTGGAATTTTTTAAGCTGTTTCCTGAAGAAAAGCAGGTGCAACTAAAGGTTTAATTTGCTTTCATTACACTCCAGGTATTTCTGGTTAGTCGAATGAATAAAATTAATTTTCGCTGGCTTTTATATTAATTATAAACTAGTACCCAAGCACGAGAGGTACAATTTTATGAATAAGGAAGAAAAGGCAGTAAAGCGAACTCACCTTTAATTTAGTTTGTTTCCTTTCATGGTGACATTGTGTAGGTGTTTAAAACTGTTATGTATATTTTTGGGGTATAAGTAATGAAAGTGTTCAGTTTTGAGAGTTATGCAAGAGGTATGTAAAATGCAGATATTTTTGATTACGAATTAACCACCTGATTGGTTCCACCAGGTATATACAAGTATTTATATTGTGCTTAAGGATTTTAATTTAAAATAAAAAATATTAAAGATTTCAATGAAATTTTGTGTGGTATGTAGCCCCGTCCAGTTAGAACCACATGTCGCTCACATCAACGTCTTCAATCTCAGGGCAAAGTTGGTTATCATTTGACGAAAAAGCAAAGAATTCATCGTAACAGTGGCGTCTTTTTCGAAAATAAGTACCGCCTGATCACGCCGCTGGTCCACAGAGCGCATCAAATTCTCAACCGTGTTGGATGCAATGGCCTCTCAACGATCACATTTGGATTCTCAGAACCCTAAATTCTACAATTTTATTTGTTTATGTAGCCGCGAGCGAGAAAGAATAAGATTTTATTCGAAAAACCTGCGTCAACTTGTTGATTTTCTAGTACCCAATCGGCATATGTTCTGTGCATTCTATGGTCAGCAGGCTCTAGGTGTTGTATAAACTGGACCTTATAGGGATGAAGACACAAATCCATGCGCAAAGTATACCAAACGGAGCTGCAGGAAAAGCTCAATTGCTGAGCTTGGCGAGGAATTAACAATTCCGGGTTTTCGGCCCGACACGACTCCTTCTTTTGAATTTGATGATTGTATTTGGAATTGTTTGCTCAGCTGGGTAATTATGACGCCCATAATCTGTCCTTAAATCGCGATACACAGATGCGTTGAGCGGTAGTTAAACGATCCATATTGTAAGGCAAGTATTAACTGCCAGTCACTATAGATGACAGATTGATTTGACAGATGGCTTATGACAGGGATGTGAAACCCCTACCTCGAAATTAATAATCCTTTATTTAAGGAATATTGGCAAGAATAAAACAACTTTCCTGGTATAAGGATGGTGCTGGATTGTACTTAGGTAAGTCCACATTCCAAAACTTTCGATGAATTGAACAGATTTATAAGTGTAGCTCTGCAACGGCGTGGATCAACACTGGACAGAAAATTATGGTAAATAAATAAATAGATATGAAAATATTTTGTCTATAGTTAGATGTGTGATACAAAAAATGCGACATAACAATATTGTCAGACAATCAAGCAGCTATCAAGGCACTTGACTCCCATGTCATTAGATCGAAACTTGTGTAGGAATGCCTATACAAACTTAATGAATTGGGTAGCAGTAACAGCAACCAAGAAATAGACTCCGTGGCAAAACAAGTAGCAGTAGAATCCTTTATTGGACTTGAACCTTTCTGCGGAATATGAAGCCACACCATACGTGAAAAATTCAGTAAGATGGAAAAAAAAAACATAGCGAGAATCTGGGTCAATACTCCAGGACTGAGGCAAGCTAAGAAACTTGTGGAACATTACAACTGGAAGAGATTCGAAGCATGCATCTGCCTCGACAAGAATAACCTACGTATCCTAACAGGCTTTCTAACGGGGCACTGTAAACTCGGGGAGCATTTAAAGAAACTAGCTATACACAAACGAAGGCCTTTGCAGATTCTGTAATGAGTCCAGTGAGACTTCTGGAGTCTTGTGGGACACTGATCCACAAAAGATTGAAATGCTTTGGCAAGTACCAACTATCAGATAAGGATAACCCAACCATAAACCCACTTCTCATTCTCAGATTCCTAATGGAAACTGGGTTAGAGATGGTCCTCTAGGGTGAACTATCCTTGCCAAGGAAAAGAAAGAGTGCTTGACCCTCGATAACAATTCTGAAGGAATTATATTCTGAGGGAAACTCTAATGAGGGAATAAACCTCTCCTAGGTATTACCAGGGGGCACAATAGACCATTAGGTTGCAGTGCAAGATAACCCTACACAAATAGTAATAATAACTAATAAATATTTTGGCAGTAACAGTATTGGCTGTTATATTCTTTTCACACGAATGAAAGCGTCCTGCAGTTTATTGTCGTATCCAAATGGAGAAACTTTTCAATTACAGTTTTAATCTCGGACGTTTATAAGACATTTGCGAGAGTTGGAACCAACTTCAACTACTTACTTCAGTTAGATGGATCTAGAAGCCGGGAGACCTACGGCTCGACCGACAGGCCTTCTCAACCAAATCGGTCCTTAGATATCCGACTTTAATTTTGGCTGAGATTTATTTTTACTTGTAATTTATTTTTACTTATCGTTTACTTATGGATGGGTAGGTAAGTACCTTTTGTCTTATATTTATCTTTAAAAGTGAACTGAAATTTGTTATTAATGAAAATATTATACGCTGCCCACTATAAATGGGGTTGAGGCCATGTATGCCATGGTCGTAGAAGTTGGGTTTAATTTTATTGGACTTTTTTTGATATAATTTATGGATTAAGGACGATAGTTGGAAAGTCACACCACCATTTCTCCATCCGATTGATAGATGATTTTCAGAAAGAAGCTTTCCGTTAGGTACTTCTTGCGAAAGATTATTCGAAGATTTTTAAAACTTCCCCCATATCTTGCGATTTCTCTAATTTCAAATATTGAATGGTTCTCGAGCGAGAACATACATGCGTGGCACAAAAGCCTTTATCTGACTTCACCCTCCCAAATACAATCATAGCTTCCCTTTCAATGAGGAAACAAAATTAGGATATACATAGTTAATATAACGGTGCACTAACTAAGTGAGGCCCAGCTAGCACTTAAAGAATTTGTTCTTCCATCTATAAGCGTATTAGTTTCGTGAAAAAAAAATTGGACGTCGAAATTTTGATTTGAAAAAGTGGGTCCCGCAATTCTGTTTGTCTGTATGTATGGTCGACAGTAGCCCTAAACGGCTAAACGGATTTCTTTCAAACTTCATTTCTGGGATCTGTGGATTCACAATTCATAGCAAATATGAATTTTCATTCTAACCCCAAAATTAACGGTACTTTACAAATCGCCGATTTTGTGAGAAATCGAATTTCTCGAAAATATCTCCAACGATGTTGTTCAAATGTGATATTAAATTTACAGATGGCTAACAGATGGAGTACTAGATTCTTAGTAACGGTACTTTACTTATGAGCTGTTTTTATGCAACACTTTTAAATTTGTATTTAAATTTTAAATCTGTGTGGTTTGCAAATAAACAACGATCCAGTTGTGCAATTTCTTTTCTATTACACTGTAGTAGTTTTGCTCCAGTTGCTAACAAATTTGACAAATGATTTATGGAAGTACTTCACGATGAATAATGGACAACGTACGTACAGTGTGTTTGCAAAAGCTCGTGGCTCGTAAAAATTAACCCGTTAGTCGCAGACGATAAGAATTTTTGATTTTCGTTAGAATTGTTTCTCCTCTAATGCTCAGTCAAATTTTACTTCAGTTGCATCTCGTTTTTGCAAGTTACAAGACGTATTCCGTAATGAGTGCTCTAAGGGTGTGTCAATAAGTCCCTGAAAAATGAAATAAGGAACACTCTTTTCGATATAAAAACATTTTACTTTTCAACATAGTCTCCTTTTAGCTCTATACACTTCACCCAACGTTTCTCCAATTTTTTGATGCCCTCCAAATAATACGATTTCTCGAGCCCCTCAAAATAAGCGTTTGTTTCAGCGATGACCTCTTCATTCGACACAAATCTCTTACCTCCGAGAAATTTCTTCATGTTTGGAAACAAGAAATAGCCGCAGGGGGCTAAATCTGGGGAATATGCTGTATGAGGGAGGAGTTCGTAGCCTAACTCATGCAATTTTGACATTGCGACTGCGGACTTGTGCGCCGGTGCGTTGTCCTGGTGAAAAAGAACTTTTTTCTTCGCCAAATCTGGCCGTTTTTGCTTCAAATCGGCTTGGAATTGATCCAGCAGCTCTGCGTAATACGTGCCGGTGATTGCTTTACCCTTTTCAAGGTAATCGATGTGAATAACACTGCGCGCATACCAAAAAACTGTCGCCATGACCTTTTTTGCTGACAAACCCGCCTTGGCCTTCTTCGGCTTCGATTCACCCGGAGAAGTCCATTGTTTTGACTGTTCCTTGGTTTCTGGTGTGTTGTGGTGAATCCAGGTTTCATCCACGGTTACGAAACGGCGCAAAAACTCAGCCGAATTTTTCTGGAGCATCGCCAAACACACTTTTGAAGTTGTCAAACGAATGCGTTTGTTGTCGATTGTGAGCAAACGCGGCACCCATCTTACGGAAAGCTTCTTCATGTCCAAATATTTATGTAAAATCGAAATCACTGAGCCATGTGATAAGCATGTGGCCTCTTCAAGCTCGCGCACTTTCACTCGCCGATTGTCCATTATCAAACCATGGATTTTGTCGACCATTTCTGGTGTGGTGACCTCAATTGGGCGACCAGAACGTTCGGCGTCACTTGTGCTTGAACGACCGCACCAAAATTAAGTAATCCAGTGGTGAATGGTTCCAATCGACGGTGAGGAGTCCCCATAATATTTGCCAAGCTTTTGTTTGGTTTGTGTGATAGTTTTTTCTCGCAAAAAATAGTGTTTAATGAGCACTCGAAATTCACTTTTTCCATTTTAACGAAAATGCTAGTAGGCGTCTACTTGTATATAAAATGGCTGCCACAACAAAACTATTTGACAGATCTGTCTGAAAATTTGGGTGCGTTCTTTTGAAAGATGATTCTTGACAAAAAAAAATTTAATTTAAGATGACGACACAATTTGTGTTAATTTTCAGGGACTTATTGACCCACCCTCGTATATAATGTTCGGTTTGAAGCTGAGTTTCTTGTTGCTCATCCACGGGGCTAAAATTATCCGTTACAACTGCAGCAGAATATTTCCGAAAGTTTTATGAGGAAGTGGGTAAACCGATTTAAAGAACGTGGAATCGTTGACTATTTGCTTGATTGGGAAAAAAAACACCATTTCAAAAGCCATTGAAAATAAAGTGCTTAAAATTTTTGAAAAAAATAACAAAATTAGCCTCAGAAAAGTTTTTTTTTTTTTTTGTGTTTTTTATTTCAAACAAAATAAACTACAGGAATTACAAATGTTTGTTTACACTGCGACTAGTTATGAAACTAACGAGCAGTTTGCTTTTCAGTATTATTAGCGGGAGAAAAGTAAATGGCTAACAGTTTACTATTTTTAAGGTACATTATAATTGTAATTTGTTGTATGTTAACTAACTTTTAATGACAGTAACAAGAGCATAGATGGGATTTAATCCATCCAAAACGTTGGAGGTTAAGTTCACTCTGAGCACCTCTTTTCGCTCGTTGTTGTCGCTCTGTTACTATCTAGTAGAGTACGTGGTAATCCTGTCACGGTTGCCTTGCAAGATCTGACGGTCTTATACGTTGCAGTCGTCTCACGTCATATACATTTAGAAGAATTGTTGCTTCCTCGTTAATATGCTCCTGAAGTCTCTTCTCGTGTGCTTTGGCCCTAGAGTTGATCTCTTCAAGAACAGTAGGAATGCCTAGGTCCCGATAGAGGTCGCTGTTTCGGATGTACCATGGAGCGTTCACAATACTTCGAAGGACCTTATTCTGGAATCGTTGGATGACTGCAATATTGGTCTGGCTGGCACATCCCCAGAGTTGAGGGCCATAGTTCCACACTGGTTTTAGGATCTGGTTATATAAAAGAATTTTATTAGTAATTGATAGTTCTGACTTCCTGCCTATAAGCCATTCTAATTTTCGCCATTTAATGTCTAATTCTAGTCTTTTGATTTTAATATGCTCTTTCCAACGAAGCTTCTTCGCTGTATTTGAATATGGTATTGTCGTGCCTGATATTGCTATAGGGGAGTACGAGATAGACTTATTTGTGAAGTCAATATGTACAGATTTATTCGAATTCAGTTTTATACGCCATCTTTGAGTCCACCTGATAATTTGGTCTGCAGCAGCTTGCAGCTTTTGCGTCGATTCTAGCGTTGTATCTCCCACTGCTAAGACTGCCGTGTCATCGGCAAAAGTTGCAGTCTTGGTGTAGGGCATTGTAGGTAGGTCTTTAGTGTAAAGAAGGTATAACAGAGGTCCGAGGACGCTTCCTTGAGGAACTCCGGCTTCGATCTGCACTATATTAGAGTAGTAGTTTTCTTGTTTTATACGGAAGTATCGCGATGTTAAATAAGACTCCATTAGGTGGAAGAACTGTTCTGGTAGGTACACTTGTAGTTTATTGAGTAGACGTTCATGCCATACTCTATCGAAAGCCTGTGCTACGTCTAAGAAAATTGCACAACATACTTTTTTTTCTTCTAGTGCTCTTTCGATTTCAGTTGTTATTCTGTAAACTTGTTCTATTGTGGAGTGTTTGCTTCGAAAGCGAAACTGGTGAATTGGGATTAGGTTTCTTGACTCTACGATTGGTTTGAGACGCTTAAAAATCAGTCTTTCAAACAACCCTGATGTTGAAGGAAGTAGAGATATTGGTCTATATGAGGATACCTCGTGAGGGTCCTTACCTGGTTTAGGGATCATTATCACGTCAGCTACTTTCCAGACACTTGGTACATACTCAAGGCTAATTGCTTCATTCATTAACCTCAAGAGTTTAGCTAACCCTTTGTTTGGCAGTCGCTTCAGGACTACCGCAGTGATCAAGTCAAAACCTGGAGCTTTTTTGTCTTTTAATCGCCTTAACTCAGAAAAGTAAGACAAATATTATTAGAATAAGGTCACGATGTTTCTATCTTCAGTATTTGCAAAATTATCCGAGAAAAAGATTTTAATTACAAATCCGTTGCGGTCAAACCCTTGTTAACCGAAAAACACATTTAAAGAAAAGACATGAGGGGGAACACTGTTACAAAGATATGGACTGGACAGAAATTATTTTCACTGACGTACCTTCATTTTTTAAACAATCGCTTGAAACATATGAGTACTGCAGATGGTGAAACTGAGGTAAAAGTGCATGTTTATGGCACTTTCTGAAAGGCGGGAAGCTCGGAAAATTGGTGACCTTCACCGGTAATCTCGATGCTCAAAAAATTATCGAACTGTACAAAAAAGAATTGATGGCATCAACTGAAATGCTGTTCGGACATGGAAACTGGGATTGGCTCCTACAAGGGAACTACCATTTGAAACATCGTAGTCGTATCTGAGAATGACGTCAATGTGTTGAATTGCTCATCTCAATCTCCAGATGCCAATTTGATTGAAAATATCTGGAGACTTATGAAACATACGATCAAAGGAAAGATGTAAGGACAATAAAATAACATACATTTTTTAAATTACAATTACCACAGAACTATGCAGAAAAATTAGCTCTAAGTTGTCGACAAAAGTGTGGTGATAATTGAGAATAGAGGAGAGTGGACAACATATTAAGTACTTTACACATTAAATAAATGTTAAGAGCCTTTAAAATAAATAATTTTCTGTTCCTAAGTCAAGCGGTTGTTTTCTTTTATACCGCCTGCTTTTGTCAAACACACTGTATATAAAAGAGAATATAATGCCAGCCTTTCATGTTGAACTAATCTGACGATTTAAGCTATTTGTATTTTTATCACTGCATGACGGAATGATTTTTTTTTTTTACTACCAATGAGTCCCTATAACCTTACTCTTGAGTCGTGCTGACATAAAACGTGAATGCTTTCTTCTGTACTTTGAAATTGAGTGGGCGACGTTTGATCTGGTCAGGTTCTTTCGCTTGTGTAAAAATATTGCAGTGTGACAGTGAATTTATGGGTGAGAATGGTAAAGTCACTCCCCATCTTACCGTAGAACTCATCGTCACAGCTTTGTGAAAAATTCCATATAATCACTGTCTGGTAAAAAAATGCATTTTAATTTTGAACAGACAATCGATATTTTGCTGACATTTCACTCAAATTTCCAATATAATCCTAAAAGTTTATAGAATTAGAAAATTCAAGGTTTTAACTCTAGAAAAGTCGTTGCCCTCTTAAGGATTTCAACATTACAGAAATTTATAACAACGTTATCCTACCTACCTTGATTGACGGATACACATTTCAAATGTAAAAATAAACATGATACTTCCATTTGGCTGCCTTCAAATGAAGCATTTCAAGGTCTTCCATGAAGCCTATGCAAGATACGAAACAAAAATTGTGTACATATTCCCATTAATATCTCGGTTTTTTCCATTTCATTGACTTTTGCATTTAATTGTATATTTCTTGACATAATTATGAATAATCCCAAACCCCTCGGGCCAGGTTCTGATGGTGATTAGTCATGATATCATTAATATTTTCTGTTATTAATTATGCCTAATAAAGACAAAGAATAGACGATTTGTTGCTTCGTAGAAGGTGGTGGACGTCGAATTTTCAAATAGCTCCCCATTCATTAGTTTCTCAAATCGTATAAGCACACATGGATACAATAGAATTGAAGTCCTTTTTGGGACATAAATTATTGCGACTTTTTTATCTTTTTTTTTTCCTCATCACTGATTACTCAAATGGCACAAACATGGAGAAAGGAAAATTTTGCTAACCGAAAAATGACCTGAAAGTAATGAACAAGGATGACCCTTTTTCTAGGTAACATGCGTTGAGGAAAATTAAATTTTCTATTGAAAGCTTGGTGATTTAAATTGTCTCCTCATGGTATACGAATTTTCTCTAGAAAAGAGTCCTCACCTTTGAGCATGGGAGCAAGCAACCTTTTTCCATAAGGCCAAGTTATAATGGAATTAGTCTAGTTTGTGAAATGATTTGTAGCTATAATTTCAAGGACATGTTGAAGTGTAAGATAATGGTTAACATTATTACTACTGGGACATATGGTGTATTATTTGAAATTCTGAGCTGTATTCTTCTTCACATGGGTTATGGCAAAATTGAAAAGAGGAATCCCCAAAAGACAAGTCAGGATTAATAGAGATGAGTTGCCCAAAGATTTGTCCAAAGATAAGTGTAGGAGTCGGAATTGATCGGTTATAATAATGGTGTGAGCTGGTTAAGGAAAGTGACTGTCACGTGGTTGGGACATGCTCTATTGTTTTAAAGAATTGCATCTTTAACGACATCCTTTTAGACTGATGTGAAACGAAAATTATGGTATGAAAGACGTGCTATGTGTCCTTGTAGAATGATAATGAATCAAGACTATTGATGGTAAATCAGCGCAGGATGATATAGGTGATAAGGGATGATATTTTATATTAGTGCTAATCAGAGAAGTATCTGAAGACCTCATTTTTAAAGTTATTTAAATTCATAACCTGCTTTGCACTTGTTGGCAATGAATTCCATATGAGAGTGCTATTGATGCAGAAAAGGCGCCATGAGTTCAAGTACTTAAAGTATGTAATACAATATTGAGAGTTCTTCTCGAGGCAGAATATAATTTTATTATATATGTACCAGTGGCGTGGGGTGAAATTTCAAGAGAGGGAAGCCGAAAAAATTGTAAGTAACATGGTTTATTCAAGACTTACCATTTTGGTGCTTATTCGAAACACAGACATAAGATATGCAATCTAAGCCACCTTTGATATACTTTAAGTCATTGGAATTTACGTAGACAATGAGCTCATCGCATAAAAAAAGTTGCTTCGAAAGAAGCCGTTCTGTGCAGAATAATCTATATAAGTTATTGATAACTCGGAGCGTTGTTAGATATAAAAAATTTAGCAATTACAATTATGTACTACCTATTTGTACTCTAAAGCCTACGATTCTTTTTTACGAATTCTGCTAAAACTCTTTCATAAAAATTTGAGTTATTTTTAATTTCTAAAAGAAGGTGCTTTTCGATAGATAAAAGTGCCAGGTCTGAGAGTCTTTCTTCTTTGTGGGAATTTCTTAAGTGTGGACTATTTTTAAAGTCGAAAAAGATCTTTCGACAGAGGGTAGAGTCAAAGGCAGGGTTAAAAAGATTTCACACAATGTTAGAGCTTGAGAAAAATTATCTCTAAGCATTTCCGTATTAAAATGCTTATAAAGTTGAAAAACCTCAAGCTTTTTAAGTGAAGAGGTAGTGTATAAAACTTTGAGTTCCTTTTTTCGAAGCAGTAAAATTAAAAATTGCATGAAATAGGGTAATTAAAGAAGATATTTTGTAATCCGGCATTGAAAATATATATACTAAATGAACTATACCTATTTTATATCTGACTTGTAACATTATCTACAATTGCTACAAAAATTCGGCTATAATTTGTATTTGAATCAATATTAAGTAGTCGGCGTTTGCATGGAGGTTCTGAGCAGTTACTTACACTCTCATAGATTGAGTCAAATGAGTTTAAAAATTCAGAATGAATCGATGACTCAAAACCCTCGATCTCTTGCTTCGCAAGCCTTATGTCTTCTCTGCAATTGAATAAGACCTTCACTATACGCGAATGATATTGCCATCGAGTCTCTGATACCCCGGAATGCCAGCTCTTGTTTTCCTAGAAGAACTATAGTGTCTATGAAACGCTTCATTAAATCGCGATTGCGATCAACTTTTCTATCATGAGCCTCGTAAGAATACCCTAAAGAAGTCTCTATGCGATATTCGCCAAATTTATGCAAATACAAGCAGCTGCGTATATGCTTTTCCGTTTGAATATGTTTTTTTGAAGAATTAATAAAATTGTTTATATCAAAGAAACCTGTGTGACTCCAAACACTAGGAGAATTAGAAAAAAGAAGACAAGGAAAACAAAACATTCTATTTACTTTGCAACTGCCCGTCAGCCATGGATTCTTTTTGTAAAAAGACTCATGAAAATGTTTCTGATACCCATCCTTTCGCGTATAATCAATTTTCATTGATGATGTCGAGCGACCTAGTTCTACAACTTTTTTTTTTACAAAGAAGAAAGCTTACTGAACTCGTGGGTTTCTTTTAAAAGAAAATCAGTTAAACGACACTCAAAATTAACTAGAGACATCTTGTCTAAGAATAATAAGAATATTCAATGGGGCACCTCTTGAGTAGATTTATAATTAATTACTTGGTATATAGCTAATAACTATTTACTTAGCTCACTCACTATTTTATAATAATTTTATAATTTAAAACACTAACTTAACTATTAACTAAATTTTCTAATAATTAGCAGTCACAAAAATCACAAAAATTTGCATCCAAATTTTCAATAAATCACGCACAATTACACAACCGATTTGCAACCGTCATTTCAAATTTGCAAAAAAAAAATACCCAACAAGTAAGAAAAACCTCAAACGCCGTTCGAACCACTACATCACCCAATAACTCGATTTTCTTCGGCATATTTTGTTGCCTACAATAAAAAAGAAAACTCCTTCGATCTAAAACCTTTCTCCTCCACCAACGTTCATCCACAAAAGCCGAGAAATCGCGGGTTATTTTCCTCATAAGCGAATGTACATATGTTAGACAAAGAAATCGCAAATAAACTTCTACTATATGCCAGAAAGGAATAGAGTTGAAAGTTCGTACTGTGAAGAAATGAATACATAAGCCGGCTTCTCAAAAAAATTCATTGCACTCTCTCTCGCTAGAGGAGTTCATACTTGTCTCGCCTATGTGTGCGAATTTGTGTATGAGTAAAAATGAATAAACAACCGAAGTGGTCGCAGCATTTCAACTTCGAGAGTGTATAAAGTTATGAAAAATGGTTTGATGAACAAATAATTGAAAGTGATGGTTGGCAAGTGGCAAAATAAAAACTGTTGATATTTGAAAAGGGAAGCCGGAAGGAATCGGCTTGTATGGACGCCACGCTACTGATATGTACATAGGTAAGAAGAGGACCTTGTTTGTATATTTTTGTGTGTGAGAATACAATTCCTTGCTTTGATATACTGTACTAATGTGCAGCCTAGGATCCTTGTTTGATGCGCCTAAATATGGTCAAATCTGCGTAAACCATGGACATATCGGGTCATATTATTGAAAGCAACAAGTAATTTGTGCTCACAACAGGAATCCATACGAGGGTATACAACTTCAGAAAACGTTATTATGGGTACAAGTAGCGATATAACAAAATTAAATTTTGTTTCAAGCGGAGTAAAATCACTAGACTGCCAAAGTTTCCTTAGTGCCCATTATATACGACGTACAACAAGATTTACATGGTCAGTGCAGGACAAGTTTGAAGTCAGTTTGTATCCAAGGCTGGTAACAGACTACACATATGGTATTTTAAAATTTCCAAAGTACACTGAGGGAAATTGTTCAGCATTACAGTATCTATTAGAGAACAGTATAGTCTGGATCTTACGTGGGTTCAAAGTCAAACCATTGTCTACAGACCAGACCTGAAAGGCTTGAAGATCTTTGTTTGTTCTGCATATGAGGTCTTCAATAAGGCCAATTGGTCTTGATAAATAAATTTGAATATCGTCAGCACATATATGTAAGTGAAACGATACGTTCTTACAAACTTTGGGCAAGTCATTTACATACATGCAAAAGAGAATCGGACCTAATATGGACCCTTGAGGTATCCCTGCAAAAATTTCTTTCACTTCTGAGATGATGCCTTAGTACTAAACCCAAAATAGGAGACAAGTTTACAACCCAATACCTTGTGATTAACTCTGTCAAAGGCCTTAGAGAAGTCAAGAAGGCATAGAACTCTCAAGCAATCTTTGTCAAATTGAAGTCTAATATCACCCAGTACTTTCACCATGGCAGTAGAGCAGCTATGATTCGCTCTGAAACCAGATTGATATTGGGATAGTACTCGTAGACCACTTGATTCAAGATGCCGAACAATCTGTCCTGCAAGGACTTTCTCCGAGATCTTTGACAGACAGGGCAGAATGCTAATTGGACGATAGTCACTTGGTAGCACAGGTTGAGATTTTTTTGGAACCGGAGTTACTCTGGCTTGTTTCCATATGAGTGGTAAAGTCGAAGATATTACACAGTAGTTCGAAGATATTACACAGACGAATTTCAGTTGACTTCAGGTATTGGCCAGGAATTCACTATTAAATTCATTGGGAACAAGCGAGCAGTCCAACTTATCTCTTTTGCTCACACCAATCGCTCGTAGATTGGGCCATGGTTACTTTGAGGAGAGTCACATATTCAGCTTTAACGCAAAATAGCTTCTTTTCGCTGATCGAATGATCCAGGCAGCTTGATTACATATTTCTCAATTTAGGGTCGTGGGATTACTTCCCCACCTGCGATAATATTTACGGGGATTTTTTATTGATGCCTGTGCTTCGGAAGTGCATATACCAAGGGCACTTTGTGTTCCGTATCCGCACTGTTTTTAAAATTACATCCGTCATCTATATTGGCTACCTTTTTTATGTTCTCAATAAGAACAAATTAAATCTTTAAAAATCGACTATTGATAAGCATGAGAAAAAAGGAAACATTTCACTTCACATTTTTCTTTTCTGACGAACTCCGTCTAAATGATTACATCCGACTTCCTACATCAGCAGGCTGTCTAGTCTATATTTTAAGAAAATATCATTTTATTTCCTGTCAATAATAAACACCTGATTTTTCTTGAATACCTACAGCCCGATAAGCGATGAAATGAGTATAACTAGACAACTAAATACTTACGAAACGTGTTAAAGTATTGACGTTTCTTGAGATGCTATAATCGACAGTTGAAGGGTGATTTATTATGCGTTTGTAGATGATACTTATTTAATAACGCACTGCCAAGATTTGAAAAATATTATACTTCAGTGTAATTCAGTTTCTTTGAGTGTGTAGTGGGAAAGTGCAATTGACGTTCGTGGTCTGGCAAACTTAATCCATGTTGGATTTAAAATTCATAAAATGGTACCAAGTGGACCTTTCATCGGAGAAACCGAAGAGTAAATCATTGTGGGAAGTTAAAATGTGTCATGCGTAATTTGTTGGCTACAAGTATACAAAATACACTGCAGGCCAAAAGTTTGAGTTTATATAGACAACTGACTTCATTCACGCATGGAGATTGAATTTTATGAATTACATTTGATTTGTTTACCTAAATTTTCTACCTGAACAATATACAACACATTCAGATAATAAAAGTCGGATTTTACACCCACGTTTTTGAACAGTGGGCCTTTTGTTTACAAATGAGGGTGTTTAAGTTTTTAGGTTTATTAAATGACTGTATTCAGCACTTGCTTGTGACTCCTTACAAGGGTCTTACATAAAAGCCACACTCTAAAGTCATAAGAAATTATTTCAGATTCTTCAAGTCTTGAGTAAGCAAATCGTTAAAATGGGAAAAGTCGGGGAAACCACAATTGAGAAACGATCTGCAATCATCAGCCTTCTTAAAGAACGCAAATGGTAGCGGGAAGTTGCTTCGCAGTTGAAGGCAGTTGAAGATATCAAAGTGCTGCGTCCAACTAAATACGAGGATCGATAATAGTCACAAGAAGTAAACGAAGTAGACGAAAAATAGCACCCCAAATACGCGCCTTGACAATGGTCAAATGAAGATAAAGACATTCTGGACTATTTGGGTGAGTTGCTTTTCGAAAACCTCTTCTGCGATCACAAAACAAGCAGACTGGACGGAAGAAGATTTCAATAGAGTTTTATGGAACGATGTTGAGTAAAAGATTCTACCAGACTGTGTGGTTCCTACCGTCAAGCATGAAGGCGGTTCTGTTATGGTCTGAGGATGTTTCTCTTCAAGTGAAGTGGCACGTCTGGCTCGAGTGATTGGAAAAATGAATAAGGAGCAATATTGGAAGAAATCACTGTGACCTCTGGACTAAGATTAATTGGCGAAGGATTCGTATTTCAACACGACGACCCTAAACACAAGACAAGACTTTGTTGAGACTACCTGAAACAGAGGAAAGATGAAGAAGTCTTCCAAATCATGATATGGCCGCCACAATCACCAGATTTAAATCCTATAGAGCTGTTGTGGGAGGAACTGGATAGAAGGGTTCAGGATCAATGCCCATCATCATAGTTTATATTGCGGAATATACTATTGGATTGCTGGAATAATATACCACAGGCAACAATTCAAAAACTGATAGCTATAAAAAAAAGTAATCAAATGTAAAGGTGGCTTTTTCTACGAAAAATCGGTTTAAGTCGTTTTTTTCTTCTTTTTAATAAATTCTTTTATTCCACAAAATGAAAATATTTTTCTTCTTATTTTGGTTTCATATTATGTTCTTCGTTCATTTTACATGATACGAAAGAGTTTTTTTCGATGTTAGGTTATATTTTTCCTTTGGGCATTGAGGATGGCTACAAACTTTTGGCCTGCAGTGTACAGTGTGCGCCATCTTTTAAGTCGGTATGTAAACATCGAATAACTTTGACATTTATCAAACGATTGACTTGAGTAGTCACGTTTTTGAAACGTCAGTTCTGTACAATTTTAACCATGAATCGGTTCACACCGAAACAACGCGCCGAAATAGTGACTCTGTACATTGAAAATAGTCGCTTAGTTGTGTTAACTCAACGTGCATATCGTCGAAAATATCGTGGCCAACAAGCACCTCGCGCCGCATTTTGAAGGATGATTTGCATTTGTTTCCGTGTAAAGTGCAATTGACTCAAAGAAAATTGCCGACAGACCGTCCACGTGGCTTGGAATACGGCCAAATAGTCGCTCGAATGGTTGACACTGCACCTGATTTTTGGAAGCAAATTTTGATGACCGACGAGGCCCATTTCGCACTCCCTGGTGCCGTTAACAAGCAAAATTGCCGCATTTGGGGAACGAAGAATTAAATACGAGATCCATGAAACACCACTGCATGACCAAAAATGACTGTTTGGGCCGGCGTTTGCGTCAAAACCATTATTGGGCCATTTTTCTTTAGAGAAGGTGAAACAGTAGATGGGAATCGATATCGGTGAATGTTGGCTCATTATGTCTGCCCACAAATGTGTGAAAAAGGTCTGGACGGTTACTGGGTTCAACAAGACGGTGCGCCATGCTACACTGCAAATCAAATCTGGCCACCCAGATCTCCAGATTTGACCCCTCCGGACTTCTTTTTGTGGGGTTATTTGAAAAGCAAAGTGTACGCAAGCAAACCTCTGACCAGCTCAAGGCAAACATTCGTGCCGAAATCATCGCTATACCGCCCGAGATGCTAGAAAAAGTGATGGAAAACGCAGCAAAAAGGGCACATTTTGCTTTGGTCAATAGAGGCGGCCACTTGATTGATGTTGTATTCAAAAACTAGTCCAAATAAATTGTAAAGGACCACATTAAATAAAAATATCTCATATATGGAAATCAGTTTTTCTTTTTTAAGTTATTTAATATTTACATACCGACATAAAAAATTACGCACCCTGTATATTGTTTGCTTGAACGTATTTACTGTATAAATTTGTCTTTCGTGCAAATATGTGCTAAATAAGACAAAAGATCATTTTCTTATTTGGGACAAGGTCATGGTATTTTGATTATCTTTTTTGTCAAAAAAAAATAAGAACGACTTGACCGCATCTACAATACAATTCAGGACCAAGCGGCATGCAGGCGAATTCTGAGGTCCACGACCAACCTCATAAGTGGGGCATACATATTTTCGTATAATGAGGAAAGAACTAACAAAAGGAAAAGGGGGGAAAGTGCACCCATTCGAGAGATAACATGACCAGCATTATACATACTCGTACAAAAGTTTCACTACATTTATGCACTTTTGAACTGCACAGCTCTTCATAATTAATTTGCCATGTACATACGTAGATGACAGCTGTCAAAAAAAGTTTTAATTTTGAATTTTGAAGAAGCAAAATGGCGCGCAATTTAAATAGCCTTTTAAATGTGCATTACTGGTAACCATATTACAGAATACAAGTGCTATCGTTGACCTATTCAGCTTTCATCCGCAACCCTGAAGCAGACCGATAATTAAAATTGTGATATGCAACTGTGGGCGCCATCCTTGATTACATCTTGAGAAATTGTTCGCTCAAAGAAAGAGTGCCTTAATAGACCAACTCGTCCCCACTTTCATCGTTAGCTGCGACCAACGATCTTTTTGCCGACAGTCCACTATTAGGTGATAAAATTAGGTATCTTCTTAAATTCTACAAGAAAATCCTGTGTGTAGTAGTACAAGTAGGTAAATAAAAGGATTATTTTGGCATCAGACCTGAGAGATGCTTAACCAACTGCAATGATACTTATCCAGTTATACCTACATACTCGTACATTGGGGTTTCGTCTTTCCAAAGTCTCTGTTAGCCATTTGACCATGTAATTACAACCTCTTGCGGAGTACTCACCGCCACTTACACATTTATTTCGTCACTTTAATTTTATGACTGCTCTCAGTAGCTTAAGTATAACTTACGCACCACTTAATCTCAATTTTATGGCAAGAATATCTGAACAAATACCCTTCACGAACTATGTACTCGTATGTATACTTGTGATCAGTGAATAAATCTCGATTTGTGTGTAGTAGATAAGTTCCCTCCACCAAATATAATGATTTTTCTCTGCTCGTCGGCCAAATGACTGGGATGGGCTTTAAGTTTAACTCAATTTGCCGAGAAAATCTATGAGTGAGACTGAATTTTATCGGACAAATAAATTGATTGGATCCCAAACAAAGGAGTGCTTCGACTGGCTCCCATAGGACTAGGACTGTCAGTCCTAGGTTACAATATCTCACATTGTTTTACACTTCGTTGGCAAAGTTTGATTAATTAAGAATGTTGGCTTAGCACTGACAGTAATTCCTTTCTGCCGTTTTCATTTCTTTATTATTGCTTACGAGTAACTTTATCTAAGGGATATTGACATCTCCATAAATTGGGAGCTCACACACGCTCCGTGTGTAAAATCAAATTATGTGAGAGTTGGAGTTTTGTTATGATTTACAAGTTGTTATTCCAGTGTAGTAGACCTTCATAAGTTAGTAAACTTTATTAAGCTTCCGCTATATGGAAAAGTGTAAATAGAATTATATTTATAATTAGTTTTTGGTTGTATCCGAGGTATATTCTTGGATTTAGTGTAACAAAATTGTCAACTGACCTTGGTATCTTTTTCTTACTCACTTCACTCTTTATTGAACTTGATGGCATGGTTTGAGAATATCTGACACGAATCCAAAGAAGATGCTGTGAATATATTACGTATTTTCAAGGCCCAGAATTACGAACCATACTCTACACATAGTTTGCGTGTATTTAGAAAGGGTAGATACATCTTATGTCTGCCAAAGTGATATACAAAATACATACTACATTTACATGTACCCCTATATATTGCTACTTGCTCTTAATGTCCTATTAACTTAATCAACCACTTCAACGTTTTCCATGTACGTCATTACGTGACAACTTAATTTATCACATATGGCAATGGCAATGGCACTGACACTGACATTTCTAAATCGTTTATAAGTTCAATGTATTCATTGGGGTATCTGTATCTAACAAACTTACACATTGTGGATATCCTCCCAGATAATGCGTTCATAGATATTAAATCCGCAAAGACTGATAACGAGCTCTTCTGAATTACATTAATTTCCATTAATTCATGAAAACGTCTATCTTCAGACGACAGTCCTGTCTCTCTGTATATATTTCTCTTCACATCTCTGAAGTTGTAGTGCCAGATTGTCACATATTGTCTCAATTGATTCTGATGGTACGTTCTGTTATTTAATAATTTGTAGTTATGGGTCTAGTTCTCCCTCTGTTCATTGCCAAAGTAATTTCAGCCATATTTTCAGCCGAAATAAAATATTAAGAGGTACGTCAGGGCAGGAACGAATTTTATTAGGTAGTTCATCTCTGTCCTCGGTGTTGATAATTTCCTTAGTTCAAATAGACTAAATCGGCAAATAGAAAATTTTATTTAGACATTGATTGGAACAAGTTTAAGTTGGCTGAAAAGTTAAACTCTTGTACTAGAGAACTTGGCCTAGAGAACTTTTTGGTGAGATACGAGTACCTATTCTTTTTGCAAAGGTAAGGCATGGATATGTAAGTGCTGTAATAATTTAGCGGCAAAAACAGAACACCGATATGCATTCTCCAGGTTAGACTTCCCAAAAGGTCATATGCATGCAAGATTTTTTACTAATGACTGTTGAACCCGGACTATTGTGAGTCTAATTGAAATTAAACTAACCATTCTTGCATCTACTTACTAATACCTTAAAAATGATATGCCGCATGATGATATGATGCAAAGTTTAACATATGGCCCCGCCCCCCGCCCATTTTTTTATTAAAAGTATATATATCGCAAGTGCTACGTGGGGGGGTTATTATGATCTGAGTTTCTTAAATTTTCGGACTGAATGAAAAATTCACCTGGAACCTTGAGTGGCCGTAAACTAATTCCGCCCGTGAAGTATTAAGACCTTAATTGTTGTACGTAAACCCAAAAGAACTAAGGACAGATATTCGCTCTAGTTCTTTGTATTTTCTCGCACTTTTAGAGAATCGATGATTGACGATGAACTCTCTCTATAATTCCGTTGCTCTGAGGGTAGTAGCTCGTAGTTAGAATTTGGTAACTTGGCATTAAAATCGAATTCCTTGGTAGGTCGTTATTGACGAAGGACAACCGAATCTTGCTACCTAACTCCTAATGAAAGCTTTGGCAATGGTTACAGCGGTGCTGGTCCTTATTGGGTAAGCTTCTTGCCATCTCGTGTAATGATCTATTATTGTTAATATTTAGTTATATCCTTATGTTGACAGATGTCCAACTAAGTATAGATGCATATATTCAAAACGTGCTGAATTGATAGGAAAATTTTCAATTTGGGACTTGATGTGACGTTGGCCTTTACACTTTTGGCAGCTTAGGCAACTCTTGGCCCAGTAACCAGTATCTGTGTTCATTCCTAGCCAGAACAATTTTGCAGCACACAACTTTCTAGTAGCTCTCACACCAGAGTAAGACAGGCCACGTAACTTAGCAAATGATGCTTTTCTAAAACATTCGGGCTGACATTTCGAATCAAATCTTAATATCTTGACCTTTTTTGATTGATTGCTTGAAAGTAATTGTTGAAGTTCTTCGTCTCTTTCTTGACTTTTGGCTAATTTTTTAAAGTCCATACTCCTTAGAAATTATACTAGAAACTTTGTCGGTTGTGCATGACAAAAAATCAGCTACAACGCTGTCCTTGCGCGAGATATGTCTTATGTCACTTGTACTCGATGTGTCTAGCTAGAAGGGGACTACTATCTGTTTTTGACATGAGGGCAACAGTTAATGGCTTATGGTAGGAAAATATTGTGACTTGCCGTCCACATCGAAAGTGGAATACCGTGTTTCTGCAGGTTTGCAATTTCTTTGAGAAAAAGGATAAATGTGTTCAGCAACTTTGATGTTTAGCAAATTGTTGCAAAACTGCACCTACCGCAATGTCAAAGTTTACGGTTTCAATCGTATGAGTTAAAAGTGTTCTTTTGCTTTCGGAAAACCAATACTGCACTCGTCTGGCCAATCAAATTTCTTTGAGTTTTCCGGCCTGCCTATCAAGTCTTGACAAGTGGGTATTTCCATTAGCCGTTGATGACGTTCATAGTTTCGCACTGTACAAAAGGACTGGACTAATGTACGCAGTCTCCTTATTTGTCCACTTATTCGGCGAAAATGAAAGAAATGGAATTGTATGTGCTAAGCAAGAAATAGTTTAAAATTGTTGAAACAAGATAAGTTGATAAATCGAAAAATGCATTTTCACTATTAGAGTTCAAGTTTTCCACGACCACTTCTGATGGTTTCTAGTTAGGCTGCGATTACAGCTTACGGTATGGTGATAGCAAGGAAATACCAAGAAAATTCACAGCAGCGCTATTGATTTCAATTTCGTTTTCTCATGTGATTCGATCATAGACGGCCTTCATGGTCTTAGAAATCCTCTAAAAATAATAAAAACAAAAATTCTGCATTTTAGTTACTCGTAATAAACCTGGGGTCGAATTACGGCATCAGTTATCGAGCAACACGTGACTGATAAATATTGATTTGGCATGACCGCTAAAGAGATCGAGTATCGAGTATCGAAATTTGGCATTCTGTCATCAGTGATCGTGTATTTATTTATTCGATATGGTTTTTGCTGACGAGCTGAGGTGCATTTGGGAGGAAATATGTAAGAATATCTTTGTTTACTTTTATTTTTATTTCAGGTCTAGTCTAAATAAGATTAGCCCTCTTCAAAAGCGGGTTTTTGGCAAATTTTATGAGCTGGGACAGCGGTTGAGGTGCATCCTCTAAAATTTATTTTCTCCATTATAAATAAGAATGCACTCTTATTTACCTTGAATTTTTTAATAAAACTGCAATCAAAAGTATGTATATGATATGAAATATATTTTATATACGTACGCAGAGTCTTGTAAAGAGAAGGGATCGCTTTTATCTCTTAAACGTCTTCGCTCAATAGGGATCATCCTCTGAATGAGAAGATGAAAAATAAAGTAAACATTCCATTTTTAATTGAAGACGATAAATTCAAAACTTCCTCAAACAAAAATAAATACTTTTGACATTTGTCAGCCATCTCAATTCAATGTAGTAGAATGTTACTAGTACAATTTTTAAATTGCACTCGATACGTATCCATTCTTATGTGATCATCCTAATGTAGTTACTCAATCACTCGATAGCGTATGGATTTCACTCACTCGTTAACTGATGTCGTAATTCGATCCCTGGATATTGATGAAATCGTGTACATACCCCTGTGAAAGTTTACCTAACGAAAAATCTGTGAGCTGACGGACTTTTTTTTAATTTTCATAACAGCACACCCCACGCCCCTCGGTAAAAGCCTTTTTAATGAATTCGCCCCACAGCTGCTCGAAACCAAATACTTTGTTTCAAAATTGTACAATACATATTTTATGTATTAAATGTCGAATGTATATTCTGTTCCCATGTACGGGTATGTCCTGGAAAAGGACAAATTCGCCTTATTGAAATTTCTTCCTACGTCAATCCCGACGAATCCGACTCCACAAATCATTTTGACTTTTCCTAATGGGAGAAATGTAACCATGACAAGCCACGTGCGTCGATATGCACATGACACAGACATACAAATTATGTCCACAAAAACCATCAACTTTTTAATTATCCACCAGAAACCTCAAGTAATCTACCAGGCACCGGCACATGGGTCAGCCGTTGCCAACAACTTGGGCAATGTTGATAAATTAGCTTGGGCCAAAGTTTGTGATTAATTTGAATTGTATCCATTACCATCCAATGCGAACTATTTCAATCAAAATGAATAATAAGGGTCAAGTGTACATAGGCACCTCCCAGTCGAGTCGGGTCGAATCAATTAGCCAAATGAATAATGATTTTCAATCTTTTCTTTTGAAAATTTACCTGTCATAGTCGATAGTCGTATCCCCACGCACGAAAAGAGTCGTCTATTTTGAAATCGCTTTTCATTTCATTCCTTATTGAAAGGACTCACCCTCACTTCAATAGATTACTCTGTCACTCAGAGCATTTTGTAACGGTCTAATTTTCCTTGCAACTCACTTATCACGACTGAGTCATTAACGAGATTTCAAAATATGCCGCTTTGTTTTGTCCACGAGCTCCGTCTGAAGCTGACATAATTTATTGGGCCCGCTTCAGTTAGGTGCTCGTTATTTACTCGAAGAATTGTGCTGGAATTTCTCAAATGCCACTAGGGCTTTCGCTTCTTGAAAATGTCCACCCTTGTTAACGGGTATTTACACTCAGAGGACCAACAAAAAAGGGTTTTCCTCCATAGTCGGTTATCAGCAACAACCGCTTTACACAAATCATCAAGTGAAATTGTGCTCGGAATTTCCCGGTAATATTCGTATAAATTCACTAAATTCACCGCCAAAGGAGTCGCCTCGCCCCCACTAGAACGATATTAAGCCGCCGCCGTCTCCTGTGGGAGTATGCTGAGCTAGTAATTAGGAATTTACAATCCTTTTGTTTTTATGTTGAGTAAATTAAAATTATTTTCTCATGGTGCCCTGGGCTAAAGGAATTTATGATGCAGAAAGAGTTCCATACAATAAACTGAGACACTCATAGAGTATACTGGTTATAATTTATTTGTTAAAGGATTAATGAACCACGGTACTGGGCGACAATTTAATTAGTCCTCCTCAGCATTCTTAATTTTGAGTAAATAATGTCCCAGTCAACGTAGGCACCCACCAGAGATCGAGTGTTTTGGTCTGTATCCTTATATGCCGTTCGACCGTGTAGCATTCGCAGGTTATTGAAGGTGAAAATTTCTCCCTGTTGTACTTTGAACTCCATAGTCTCATCGCGGGACAGCTCAGCAAATTTAGCATAAGCCTCATACCATGGTACGACCTTCTCCACATCGACGCGAAAGCGACTGTCCCGTTTGGGTGTGTTGATATTTATCCTCGTGCAATTTTCCTCCAAATCCAGGCTGTGAAAGATAAATCGAATGACAAGGGACGACATATTCAACGTCAGCGACTCACCATATCACAGGAGCACGGTATGAGTTGTGAAATGAGAATTCACCTTCGGCACCGATATCACACCAATCGACAAGTGTTGACGATAGAATGTCATAGTGTTCGGGAAATTCCCATTTCAACCGTCTAGCTATGTAGAAACCATCACAGATGGTATTTGCACCACCTTCGGAATTTGATTGGACTAGGTAGTGGAGGATGTTGATACCAGGCATGTACTCGTAGTAGGGCATATCTGTGTGATGTGCCAGCGGTGTCATTAGGTAAGCGTAGTTTTTTGCACCAGGCTTGGATTTCACATTGAATTCCTCACTGTAAATAAAGGAAGGATGAAGTGATTATGGTTTTTCGCCATTTAAGAGATACAAAATTTTCGAAAAACAACTTAGAGCACTTCAATCGTCCAGTGTGACCAGACCACTCTGCAATTTGTGTATTAAACTTTTACATTCAATTTTAAAATATATAGTTAGTAATTTACAACACAAAGTTGTTGTCTGATAGACGATGTTATTATACTTATTTCAAGGATATAAATACCAAATATATTCAAAAATTGACATACGATTTTATAAAAATATGGTTTCTTCATGTTATCATAACTTGGGCTTTTCTGAAGATTTGTTTTCGTCTGATATTTGGTTATGAATTTTCACGAATTACTTAGAAGATTCTGAAATCTTCGTGGGATTGGAACTGTCAGATTTGGATCAATCTGGGGCTTTCGACATGATCAGATCGTGATGAAAACTCGATTTTGCATAGAAAGAATCGTAATATGGTCCCTTTACTCCATATTTTGATTGTAGCCCGTAGTAAATAACTTCCAGAAATGGCATATGATTCGTTTCTGTACGTCATTTAAAAACTAAACCTTCAAAATAATTAGAATTTTGAAAACCCCTCGCCCTATGGATGACTTGAAGTAAGTTCAATAGCATGCCAGAGATGAGAACCTATTCAGCTTAGAATGCAATGAGGGTACCACTCTCAATCCCATCAGGTGAAAATATTCAAACTTCGCGTAAATTTCAAAGTGTTACTGAGATAAACATACAATCCGACAAGTTCCTCATCCTTTCTTTCAGGGGGGCTAGTTTAGATTGTTGAAGTAAATAAATAAATATTTTCCCCCCAACGTTCCATACAGGATATTCTCGCAGCCACTCAATCTGTGGAAGGGGAATAAAACAGAAGCTTTTTCATGACAGTTTTTTTCTGAAATTTTTGTCAGACAAACAAACAAACTTTTTGGTTTTTCTGAGACTCGAATCTGAACACCAAAACACCCAATTTGAAGGAAATATATTTTTTTATGAATATTATCTTTGGAATATGCGATAATATATTCTCAACGACTCGAAAATATTCCACTGCGGTCACACTGATCAAGTATTCGTTTAATAATCTTCTTATATATTTGTTATATTTTTTTTACACTCATAATAGTGACGTACAGTTTATTGCTAATTCCTTTCGAAAGGCATAAGTTCATCAAAAGTTCATAACAGTTTTACCCTCAAATGTTTGTCAGACGTTCTCGTGGTAGGACTGTGAAAAAACTGAAAGCAAAACAAATTAAAAAAAAATATATATACACACGAAAGATACAATCCGTCTGGAAATAATATAAATTGACAAATTTTTGACGAAACTAAATACATACGAGTATCAATCAGAACAAGCATAAGATTTCAGCAAAATCTGTTAAGACTTTCTTGAGAAAAGTGTGTGAGAACAAACAGTAAGTCAAACATGCGACAAAAGTGGTTGTTGTAACGGAACATTTAGCACGTTCTTGACGATTCTTTTCACCTGCTTCTTGTAGCAAATTTGCACCAATTGTAACAGTTCTACTTTCAATGGAGCACACAATTCTAGTACATTTTGAAAACATACAGTTTTTTTTAGAGTTTCCTTATAAGGCAGATAAATAGAGGGTAACATCATCGCTTGTCACGCTACAGGTTCACGGTTCGAATCCTGATGTTAATAATCATCTATTTGTTTCGCATGAAATAAATAAAAAGTCTATCAATTGCGAAAGCTTATGTCAACTCTACTGCGAAGGCATAACACTGGCAGTATGGCCGTGATATGGCTAAAATGCAACTTAATCGTGATGATAACATCAGGAGGACGGAAAAAAATACTGTGAATCATGAGCAACGACAAAAGCAAAAACAAACAAGCTCCCCAGTTATCTGGACAGCCACCCTTGGAATTCACTGAAACTTAACTACCACCTGAGTTTCAAACCAACTACACCAATCTGTCTTTCTCTCTGTCTCTTCCCCTTTCCTCAAAACGCCCGTGTCCCAAAAATTAGTATAAGGGTATTCATAACCCCTTTCACACGTGCAAATTATAAAAAAAAAAAAATACTATTTTTCGTAAAATTTGTTAATAAATTTTTACTTTAACACCATTTCTTTAAAAAAATGATATAGGTTTTTGCCTCACAGTATGAGAGGCAGCGCTGCTACTTTACCACGATCGAAGTAGATCTACTTTTCCTTATGTAATTAACAAATCTGCTACCGAGTAAAGCAAATCTACTCCGCTTTAATGACATAAAGAAAAGTGGTTTTCATAATGGCGGTTTTACGGTTCGTTTGTCTTTCTATTCGCAAAAATGCACCGATTCAAATGATTTTTCTTTATAAAAAATAGATTTTGGTTTGAATGCAAGCAGCGATTTTAAAAACAGGAATCATTTTATGCAATTTTACTCCACCTTCTTCTCTCGTTCACGATACCTTGCGAAGGATTGCACCGCTTTCAATGATTACTACGTTTCGTTTATAAGGATTTGATGTCTATTAATTTTGGCGCCAATCAAATCATGCCTCTTGGAAAACTCGCAATTTTGTAAAATTTAACTTAGATGTACGTCTCTTTTTTTCTTCATAACTTTCTTTTCATTTTTACTAAATCGTACAACATACAACGAATTAAATGATTTTCTTTTTATTTATTTATCGAACCGATTCTGGTGAAATTTATTTGGATGGTTAGGGGACTTCGAAAGGGTAGGGATAAGAATTTATTCCGTTAAGTCTTCAGGACGCTTGGGGAACTACATATATAAAATAAACAATCCTTTTAAGAAAAGTGACATCTCCCATATTAAATCAGGCAGAAATCTCCTCAATATTCCTTAAAAAAGACAACTTCAGATGGGCTAGGCTAACAAACTGTGTCATATCCAGAAATATGTTGCCAGGCTACATCAAAATTAAAACAACTGACTTCCTAAATAGAACGCATAAAGACGTCGCCAAAATAACAGCGATCACTACGGGTCACTGGCCTATAGGAGACCACGCTCACATATCCTTATCCATTATTTATACACCTGTCCAGCACTATCTAGGGCCAGACAACGAGCATTAGGAAAACTCTTCTTTAATTCCCAAAAATAAATCTCAGAGAAAAACATCAAAGAACTTATTACTTTTTTTGAATTCCACAGGTTGGATCAAGAGACTCCTCACCAGCACACCTAACACCCAGGTTACATGAGTTGTGGTGACAAAACGGCACCTAGTGCTACTTAAGTTCTTAAACACCTATATACCTACTTACCTACCTTCGTCGTTACAAATTCGAAAATAGTTTATTACCATGATTTTTTTTTAAGTCACATACTTCAGAAAAATCCATTTTTCGCAGACATTCCTCAACTGCTAGCTCGAATTTCAAATTTGTATTTCAAACAAAATATTTTGCGATTGTGCTTAAGAGATCTATTCAACTATATATCACAAGCCTATTTATGTGCGAACAAAAATCAATTTCATTGTGACTTTTGCTTGTATGACATAAATACCATGCATATAGCTTTTATAGTTTAGGAGCTAGAAGATAGTGACAGACAAATGATTGGACGGACGTACTAGTGAGAGCAATGGGATTCGGGTTCGGTGGAATATTTACAGAAAATTAATGTCAGTGGAAAAAGAAACTAAATGGAAGCACTCCTACGATTTGGTTCGCAACAAATACAAGAAGCTCTCAAAATAACTTGCTGTATAGCAGAGTCCCACAAATATTATCAACATCTTATCATCACGTATGGTGCCACTTTTTTGTAGTGAAGTACAAAATAATGCCGCCTTCATACATATGTATGCATGATTTACAATTATAGTTTATAGACTAATTGATAAAAAAAAAGATGTGGCACCACCTACACGTAACAAAATTTGATTTCACAAGAACCACTGCAGCTAAACTGATCTAATCTAAGTCTTGATATCTAAATGTCTACAGGGTACTAGATAAGGTGAAAGAATATATATTTACGTAGCATATATCTATAACACCAATATACCCGTGGGTTGAAATTATTCTGCTGCCTATTCTACTCTTTTTGCAAAATCATCGGGAAATTTTGTTTTGAAACTGAGTTTCTGTTTCTATTTTAAGAACCTTCTTACCCATATGTAGTGCGTTTGATGAAGCCAATCCGATTCGCCAATTTCCTCACCACCTCCTCATCAACTGGAGCATTTCTAATCAAAGCAATGCCATGTACTGCCAACGCATAAAGCCATCCATACAAAGCTGCGAGTAAACAGAACACATCAACCGTAAGGAAGAGTCATTCCATTGATAAAATCCAACACAATCTCACCACTGTCACTATGAAGAATTTCCTCAAAATCGAATTTTTTAAATTTACTAGAAAACTCCTTGCCACTCCATAGATCAGGCGTCGGCCTGTATGTCTCCTGAAGAGCCTTCCGACGATGATCTGGGGAGAAATCTCTCTCCTGTAGCCACTTCAAGTCAAAGTCACATCTGTGCTCGTCATTCCACTCAACCCTCACCGATTTAGCATACAAATTGCTGGCAATTTGTACACTCTTCACTTTCACCTTCGGGTTGAATGCCTCCCAATTGATAACGCGGCTCTGTGTAGGCTGATGAAAGCAGTCGGGGCACTGGCAATTGTCACGCAACCATATTCCGGGAAACTTCATCGATTTGCCATCATCATCGTTGAGAATGATGAACTTGTTGTCGCCCGCAACCAAGGCGCTTATGTGCCTACGAGCTGTCGCGATTGTCTGGTGCGAAATCTTCCTCAGCATTTTGCCTACAGTATATACTCGGAGTGAATCTATTAATATACGAGTAATGAATTCACACCGACTGGCATTGGGAAACTGTGCGACTTAGAATTGGCCAACAATATCTCGGGTAGGTATCGAAATTGTTATCAATTTAAATAGCAAAAGATGTGAATTCGATGATTAGATTTTGGTGGAGCTGACAGATGCGAGTGTTTTGATACTGGCCCATTATTAGAATGGTTATTTGCATGGAAATTAGTTTACCCGGGTAAGGTGAGATACTGTGCACCCGAAAGAAATGAACGAATTATTGTTTTACGAACTGGACGAGAGATGTTGGTGTTGAAACCGATATGTCGTCATTATACCATTGGCATAAACATACAATTTGGTAATAGTGAGACAGCAGATAAGGTCTGGCACTCGTTCGTCATCGACCGGCGGAATTTTCTGTTATCATCAATGAAATGAATGAAATGAATGAAATGAATGAAATGAATGAAATGAATGAAATGAATGAAATGAATGAAATGAATGAAATGAATGAAATGAATGAAATGAATGAAATGAATGAAATGAATGAAATGAATGAAATGAATGAAATTAATGAAATTAATGAAATTAATGAAATTAATGAAATTAATGAAATGAATGAAATGAATGAAATGAATGAAATGAATGAAATGAATGAAATGAATGAAATGAATGAAATGAATGAAATGAATGAAATGAATGAAATGAATGAAATGAATGAAATGAATGAAATGAATGAAATGAATGAAATGAATGAAATGAATGAAATGAATGAAATGAATGAAATGAATGAAATGAATGAAATGAATGAAATGAATGAAATGAATGAAATGAATGAAATGAATGAAATGAATGAAATGAATGAAATGAATGAAATGAATGAAATGAATGAAATGAATGAAATGAATGAAATGAATGAAATGAATGAAATGAATGAAATGAATGAAATGAATGAAATGAATGAAATGAATGAAATGAATGAAATGAATGAAATGAATGAAATGAATGAAATGAATGAAATGAATGAAATGAATGAAATGAATGAAATGAATGAAATGAATGAAATGAATGAAATGAATGAAATGAATGAAATGAATAAATGAATGAAATGAATAAAATGAATGAAATGAATAAAATGAATGAAATGAATAAAATGAATGAAATGAATGAAATGAATGAAATGAATGAAATGAATGAAATGAATGAAATGAATGAAATGAATGAAATGAATGAAATGAATGAAATGAATGAAATGAATGAAATGAATGAAATGAATGAAATGAATGAAATGAATGAAATGAATGAAATGAATGAAATGAATGAAATGAATGAATGAATGAAATGAATGAAATGAATGAAATGAATGAAATGAATGAAATGAATGAAATGAATGAAATGAATGAAATGAATGAAATGAATGAAATGAATGAAATGAATGAAATGAATGAAATGAATGAATGAATGAATGAATAAAATGAATGAAATGAATAAAATGAATGAAATTAATAAAATGAATGAAATTAATGAAATGAATGAAATGAATGAAATGAATGAAATGAATGAAATGAATGAAATGAATGAAATGAATGAAATGAATGAAATGAATGAAATGAATGAAATGAATGAAATGAATGAAATGAATGAAATGAATGAAATGAATGAAATGAATGAAATGAATGAAATGAATGAAATGAATGAAATGAATGAAATGAATGAAATGAATGAAATGAATGAAATGAATGAAATGAATGAAATGAATGAAATGAATGAAATGAATGAAATGAATGAAATGAATGAAATGAATGAAATGAATGAAATGAATGAAATGAATGAAATGAATGAAATGAATGAAATGAATGAAATGAATGAAATGAATGAAATGAATGAAATGAATGAAATGAATGAAATGAATGAAATGAATGAAATGAATGAAATGAATGAAATGAATGAAATGAATGAAATGAATGAAATGAATGAAATGAATGAAATGAATGAAATGAATGAAATGAATGAAATGAATGAAATGAATTAAATGAATGAAATGAATGAAATGAATGAAATGAATGAAATGAATGAAATGAATGAAATGAATGAAATGAATGAAATGAATGAAATGAATGAAATGAATGAAATGAATGAAATGAATGAAATGAATGAAATGAATGAAATGAATGAAATGAATGAAATGAATGAAATGAATGAAATGAATGAAATGAATGAAATGAATGAAATGAATGAAATTAATGAAATGAATGAAATGAATGAAATGAATGAAATGAATGAAATGAATGAAATGAATGAAATGAATGAAATGAATGAAATGAATGAAATGAATGAAATGAATGAAATTAATGAAATGAATGAAATGAATGAAATGAATGAAATGAATGAAATGAATGAAATGAATGAACTGAATGAACTGAATGAAATGAATGAAATGAATGAAATGAATGAAATGAATGAAATGAATGAAATGAATGAAATGAATGAAATGAATGAAATGAATGAAATGAATGAAATGAATGAAATGAATGAAATGAATGAAATGAATGAAATGAATGAAATGAATGAAATGAATGAAATGAATGAAATGAATGAAATGAATGAAATGAATGAAATGAATGAAATGAATGAAATGAATGAAATTAATAAAATGAATGAAATGAATGAAATGAATGAAATGAATGAAATGAATGAAATGAATGAAATGAATGAAATGAATGAAATGAATGAAATTAATGAAATTAATGAAATTAATGAAATGAATGAAATGAATGAAATGAATGAAATGAATGAAATGAATGAAATGAATGAAATGAATGAAATGAATGAAATGAATGAAATGAATGAAATGAATGAAATGAATGAAATGAATGAAATGAATGAAATGAATGAAATGAATGAAATGAATGAAATGAATGAAATGAATGAAATGAATGAAATGAATGAAATGAATGAAATGAATGAAATGAATGAAATGAATGAAATGAATGAAATGAATGAAATGAATGAAATGAATGAAATGAATGAAATGAATGAAATGAATGAAATGAATGAAATGAATGAAATGAATGAAATGAATGAAATGAATGAAATGAATGAAATGAATGAAATGAATGAAATGAATGAAATGAATGAAATGAATGAAATGAATGAAATGATGAATGAATGAAATGAATGAAATGAATGAAATGAATGAAATGAATGAAATGAATGAAATGAATGAATGAATGAAATGAATGAAATGAATGAAATGAATGAAATGAATGAAATGAATGAAATGAATGAAATGAATGAAATGAATGAAATGAATGAAATGAATGAAATGAATGAAATGAATGAAATGAATGAAATGAATGAAATGAATGAAATGAATGAAATGAATGAAATGAATGAAATGAATGAAATGAATGAAATGAATGAAATGAATGAAATGAATGAAATGAATGAAATGAATGAAATGAATGAAATGAATGAAATGAATGAAATGAATGAAATGAATGAAATGAATGAAATGAATGAAATGAATGAAATGAATGAAATGAATGAAATGAATGAAATGAATGAAATGAATGAAATGAATGAAATGAATGAAATGAATGAAATGAATGAAATGAATGAAATGAATGAAATGAATGAAATGAATAAAATGAATGAAATGAATAAAATGAATGAAATGAATGAACTGAATGAAATGAATGAAATGAATGAAATGAGTGAAATGATTGAAATGAATGAAATGAATGAAATGAATGAAATGAATGAAATGAATGAAATGAATGAAATGAATGAATGAATGAAATGAATGAAATGAATGAAATGAATGAAATGAATGAAATGAATGAAATGAATGAAATGAATGAAATGAATGAAATGAATGAAATGAATGAAATGAATGAAATGAATGAAATGAATGAAATGAATGAAATGAATGAAATGAATGAAATGAATGAAATGAATGAAATGAATGAAATGAATGAAATGAATGAATGAATGAAATGAATGAAATGAATGAAATGAATGAAATGAATGAAATGAATGAAATGAATGAAATGAATGAAATGAA
This sequence comes from Pocota personata, assembly GCA_963082735.1. Lineage (NCBI taxonomy): Eukaryota > Metazoa > Arthropoda > Insecta > Diptera > Syrphidae > Pocota > Pocota personata. The sequence goes on from OY720430.1 coordinate 3,288,788, forward strand.
TGAAATGAATGAAATGAATGAATGAATGAAATGAATGAAATGAATGAAATGAATGAAATGAATGAAATGAATGAAATGAATGAAATGAATGAAATGAATGAAATGAATGAAATGAATGAAATGAATGAAATGAAATGAATGAATGAATGAAATGAATGAAATGAATGAAATGAATGAAATGAATGAAATGAATGAAATGAATGAAATGAATGAAATGAATGAAATGAATGAAATGAATGAAATGAATGAAATGAATGAAATGAATGAATGAATGAAATGAATGAAATGAATGAAATGAATGAAATGAATGAAATGAATGAAATGAATGAAATGAATGAAATGAATGAAATGAATGAAATGAATGAAATGAATGAAATGAATGAAATGAATGAAATGAATGAAATGAATGAAATGAATGAAATGAATGAAATGAATGAAATGAATGAAATGAATGAAATGAATGAAATGAATGAAATGAATGAAATGAATGAAATGAATGAAATGAATGAAATGAATGAAATGAATGAAATGAATGAAATGAATGAAATGAATGAAATGAATGAAATGAATGAAATGAATGAAATGAATGAAATGAATGAAATGAATGAAATGAATGAAATGAATGAAATGAATGAAATGAATGAAATGAATGAAATGAATGAAATGAATGAAATGAATGAAATGAATGAAATGAATGAAATGAATGAAATGAATGAAATGAATGAAATGAATGAAATGATGAAATGAATGAAATGAATGAAATGAATGAAATGAATGAAATGAATGAAATGAATGAATGAATGAAATGAATGAAATGAATGAAATGAATGAAATGAATGAAATGAATGAAATGAATGAAATGAATGAAATGAATGAAATGAATGAAATGAATGAAATGAATGAAATGAATGAAATGAATGAAATGAATGAAATGAATGAAATGAATGAAATGAATGAAATGAATGAAATGAATGAAATGAATGAAATGAATGAAATGAATGAAATGAATGAAATGAATGAAATGAATGAAATGAATGAAATGAATGAAATGAATGAAATGAATGAAATGAAATGAAATGAAATGAATGAAATGAATGAAATGAATGAAATGAATGAAATGAATGAATGAATGAAATGAATGAAATGAATGAAATGAATGAAATGAATGAAATGAATGAAATGAATGAAATGAATGAAATGAATGAAATGAATGAAATGAATGAAATGAATGAAATGAATGAAATGAATGAAATGAATGAAATGAATGAAATGAATGAAATGAATGAAATGAATGAAATGAATGAAATGAATGAAATGAATGAAATGAATGAAATGAATGAAATGAATGAAATGAATGAAATGAATGAAATGAATGAAATGAATGAAATGAATGAAATGAATGAAATGAATGAAATGAATGAAATGAATGAAATGAATGAAATGAATGAAATGAATGAAATGAATGAAATGAATGAAATGAATGAAATGAATGAAATGAATGAATGAATGAAATGAATGAAATGAATGAAATGAATGAAATGAATGAAATGAATGAAATGAATGAAATGAATGAAATGAATGAAATGAATGAAATGAATGAAATGAATGAAATGAATGAAATGAATGAAATGAATGAAATGAATGAAATGAATGAAATGAATGAAATGAATGAAATGAATGAAATGAATGAAATGAATGAAATGAATGAAATGAATGAAATGAATGAAATGAATGAAATGAATGAAATGAATGAAATGAATGAAATGAATGAAATGAATGAAATTAATGAAATGAATGAAATGAATGAAATGAATGAAATGAATGAAATGAATGAAATGAATGAAATGAATGAAATGAATGAAATGAATGAAATGAATGAATGAAATGAATGAAATGAATGAAATGAATGAAAATGAATGAATGAATGAATGAAATGAATGAAATGAATGAAATGAATGAAATGAATGAAATGAATGAAATGAATGAAATGAATGAAATGAATGAAATGAATGAAATGAATGAAATGAATGAAATGAATGAAATGAATGAAATGAATGAAATGAATGAAATGAATGAAATGAATGAAATGAATGAAATGAATGAAATGAATGAAATGAATGAAATGAATGAAATGAATGAAATGAATGAAATGAATGAAATGAATGAAATGAATGAAATGAATGAAATGAATGAAATGAATGAAATGAATGAAATGAATGAAATGAATGAAATGAATGAAATGAATGAAATGAATGAATGAATGAAATGAATGAAATGAATGAAATGAATGAAATGAATGAAATGAATGAAATGAATGAAATGAATGAAATGAATGAAATGAATGAAATGAATGAAATGAATGAAATGAATGAAATGAATGAAATGAATGAAATGAATGAAATGAATGAAATGAATGAAATGAATGAAATGAATGAAATGAATGAAATGAATGAAATGAATGAAATGAATGAAATGAATGAAATGAATGAAATGAATGAAATGAATGAAATGAATGAAATGAATGAAATGAATGAAATGAATGAAATGAATGAAATGAATGAAATGAATGAAATGAATGAAATGAATGAAATGAATGAAATGAATGAAATGAATGAAATGAATGAAATGAATGAAATGAATGAAATGAATGAAATGAATGAAATGAATGAAATGAATGAAATGAATGAAATGAATGAAATGAATGAAATGAATGAAATGAATGAAATGAATGAAATGAATGAAATGAATGAAATGAATGAAATGAATGAAATGAATGAAATGAATGAAATGAATGAAATGAATGAAATGAATGAAATGAATGAAATGAATGAAATGAATGAAATGAATGAAATGAATGAAATGAATGAAATGAATGAAATGAATGAAATGAATGAAATGAATGAATGAATGAAATGAATGAAATGAATGAATGAATGAAATGAATGAAATGAATGAAATGAATGAAATGAATGAAATGAATGAAATGAATGAAATGAATGAAATGAATGAAATGAATGAAATGAATGAAATGAATGAAATGAATGAAATGAATGAAATGAATGAAATGAATGAATGAATGAAATGAATGAAATGAATGAAAATGAATGAAATGAATGAAATGAATGAAATGAATGAAATGAATGAAATGAATGAAATGAATGAAATGAATGAAATGAATGAAATGAAATGAATGAAATGAATGAAATGAATGAAATGAATGAAATGAATGAAATGAATGAATGAATGAAATGAATGAAATGAATGAAATGAATGAAATGAATGAAATGAATGAAATGAATGAAATGAATGAAATGAATGAAATGAATGAAATGAATGAAATGAATGAAATGAATGAAATGAATGAAATGAATGAAATGAATGAAATGAATGAAATGAATGAAATGAATGAAATGAATGAAATGAATGAAATGAAATGAATGAAATGAATGAAATGAATGAAATGAATGAAATGAATGAAATGAATGAAATGAATGAAATGAATGAAATGAATGAAATGAATGAAATGAATGAAATGAATGAAATGAATGAAATGAATGAAAATGAATGAAATGAATGAAATGAATGAAATGAATGAAATGAATGAAATGATTGAAATGAATGAAATGAATGAAATGAATGAAATGAATGAAATGAATGAAATGAATGAAATGAATGAAATGAATGAAATGAATGAAATGAATGAAATGAATGAAATGAATGAAATGAATGAAATGAATGAAATGAATGAAATGAATGAAATGAATGAAATGAATGAAATGAATGAAATGAATGAAATGAATGAAATGAATGAAATGAATGAAATGAATGAAATGATGAATGAATGAAATGAATGAAATGAATGAAATGAATGAAATGAATGAAATGAATGAAATGAATGAAATGAA